>RZIO01000018.1:938019-959413 GCA_004338095.1 Gloeostereum incarnatum
AAAACGAGACAAAACGTCTTGCAGTGCTTGCTGAATCCCCATGGTTTTTAAGTGGTCCCTTGCCTAAAGACTGATAGTCACACATCCTCCCTGGAATAGAGTTTTCAAAATTCCTACCATAAAACACAGAGTGCTTCTAGAATTCCAAGAGTCTGCACCTTCGTGGATTGGTTTTAAGACTGATGTTGCTTCATTCTGAGTACAGAAGCTTGTAAATAAGTCATAAAAATGGAAGGATGTTGCCTTGACGAACAGAGATCTTGAACCTTCTTGAACGCGAACAAGCTCGATGCCAACCGACAGCGATACATGTAGGACGCATGCTGACAAAACTCGGCAAAAAGGACGAAGAACCAACGAAGAACCCCAGAGCCTGGCAGATGCTTTATCCATATGTATTCCATCGATCCCGCTGGTTAAGTATAGTTATTTCAACGTGCTGTCCTTGTGAATTTGAGTCCCAGTGAGAACAGTGTCACGCCACTGAGTCATCACAACAATTACGTCACGGGATCGGGTTTCGGACCGGTGGGAGATCTTGCCGTAACGTCCGATGGCCAACGGCCATGGGTTCTTGAATCGACTTTGGTTCTTCATGTATATCCCACCTCCCATGCTAACGCACCGAATCTTTACAATATGAGCTTCTTATTCTGATAATTTTTCCCAAAAATTTCCTCACGTCACCCTCTCACGTACAACTGTTCGTGTTTTTCTCAAGTGACTACCATTGGAATGTCAGCAAATGGCGATGTCGGACACACTTGGGGATGGCATAGTACCAGTCGTGCATGGGGCATAGGGCAATACTGATACTTTCTGGAAAAGAACATGTTATCGTCTGACCGAAGCAGGCCTGCTCCATTCGCCTTCCTCCTCATAATACAATAAATCTTCCCCGTCTCTCTCAGCCATATTCTTGGGATTATCGAGCCATTTATACAGATGCTTCTGCTCGGGTAGCCGAGTGGCTCCTTATTCGAGAGAATGCTCTCTTTGCTTTGTATGTCTTCAGGAATTCCGCGAGTTCCCTGATATCCTTCTCGAATGAATGAGTAGCTCTCTCTTTGGACGCACACGATTACGCCATAAAAAAGCACCACGGGCATGAGCCATAGATCTATGGGCCACGATTCAGGCGCTGTGAGCCAAGAAGTGAAAGTTTTGAAGCGGTAAAGATGGTAGATTGGTCAAGTCTCCCTGCCCATGCAATCCGATGGAGACAAGTGTGGAGTATTCGACATACAGCGTCTATTTCCGGAGACAAGCAGGATATTGATCCACCCTGAGCACACCGGTATCACCACCGGTCCGATCATGCAGTCAACAGCTTCTTTCCAAACCACACAATATGAGGAAACGAGTTGCATTTTTGATTACCGTCTCTTCCTTAACACCGTCCCCCGTTCCCCGCTTGAAGTTTGAAGCCTTGAACCCATTTTACGCGCCTCATGCCTTTCGTTATCTTCTCCCGACCCTGACATGAACTATGCTATCTTCTCGTACGCCTGGATGCAAGCCAATCTTCTTCCACAGAAGTTGCGCTAGACTCTAGAAAGCACAAGAGATGCACCCGGCCCAAGTCATTCTCGTGCTCTTTGCCATCTTGTTGACCCCATTTATGGATTCCAAGATACTATAGAAGATGATGAAGACCTCGTCCATCTCTGGTTGTTCTCGCTGTAAAGCCTAACGGCGTGAGCAAGGACGACAGGCGATAACAATAAGTGTACGGTATCCAAGTTTGTGGCAGCAGGGCGAGTAGTGACAAGTAGATCCATCACAGCATCTTACTACATACCATAGCACGATAAAAACCTAAGCGCAGTTCTTCGGAAGCCTGAACAAAACAGAGATAACACTCTAATACGACTCGATATAGAACTCAAGATGAGGCGCCACACAAAAACCATAGTAGAAACACTATAATACATAGGAAACTTTCTTTCTTTGATACAGATCAGGTGCTGCGAGTAGGAATATGTAAGACTGGTGCTGATGGAGAGAATAACTAGATGTCTTACTTGTTTGGGTGAGGATTATCAACGCCTCCAGCATCAGCTTGCCTCGGTCCAAAATCGGCGTGTCGTGATCCCTGGCCGTCAAAATTGTCAAGGCTTCGAATGAAAAAGAAGCTGTAAGCAAACACATTAGAACATGATAGCAAATTTTGTCTTACAAGAGACGATAATGGCCGGCTTCGCTGTTCATCATTCCTCCACCATTATGTCCGACGCCAGGAAGATAGTCTACAGTGTCGCCTGCATCGGGTGGGAATGCTTTCAAGAAGCTGTAGAATCGCTGCCCGCGGTTAGCACTATTTCAGTCAAAGCTCAGCGGAGCCAGTTTAAAGAGAGAGGCGAGAAACATGCCCTTGAGCAAGAGCGCCACAAATCCCAGGATTTGTATCGCCGAAGTCGTTGAGACCACGAGCATAAGCAATGTCTCTGTTCCGGTAGCGCTCCCTGACGAGACCGAGAAGTCCCCCAAGGTCAATTGTAACGAACGCTCTCTCGTAGCTATTGATGTAGTTGGAGAGGCCAAACATCCAATCGTTGAAGGATCGGCAGTTGGATGTTGAAACCGGTCTATTGGTATCGAACCAAGCGAATGTTGCAGGATTCGCAACCCAGTAGACAAGGGGAGCTGTAAGGATTCCAGAATCTGGGATCAGCCACGGCGACACACACACATAGACATTCTACTTACTCCTCAGCGAAAGCTCTTTACCGACGGTGGCATATCGGTTGGCCATTTGAGCTCCGCGGGAGTGGCCGGACACCACAATCTGCTTCAGGTTGGGATACAGAGCGCTATTGTCAAAGTATTGAAGAATCTGGTCCAACGCGTCAAACGAAGAGACGGTGTTTCCGGTTGGGTACACGTTGTTGTCTCCAGCGCTCCACCCATTCCCTAGTATACACATGAATGATGCACAGGAGCGCTCGGGTCTTCTTACCTTGCCACACAAGCGCGCTGGAAGTCTGATAAGGAAGCATAAGCACAAGCCCTCAAATCATTAGTCTGGGTACGAAGAACACACCGAAGCTCCGTTAGAGAAAGGGTACCCGACATTCCTGTCCTGCTCATTCGGCCAGAAAGGTGCGACGATAGTGACCGTCTCTTCCGTGACGGCAGGGTTTCTCCGGTTTGCACCTCTAAGGGCGGTGAGTACTGTTGAGAAATAGTTCCAGGAGTCTCGAGGAGTGCCCGGAAGAGTGATTACGACGCGCTGGACTTTCGCCGTGTCCTGCCGCCTGCCGGTAGTGGTCGGTAGAGACATATAGTTGATCAGGGTAGTGTTCCTTCCCAGAGAGTCTCTGATATTCCAGAACGCCAGCTCAGCACCGGTGACACGCGGGAGAGAGTTAGTGATACTCCGTCCTGCGTATTGCTGCGCAAGGACAGACGGGAGCAAGAGGGAGACGAACAGGAGAAGGGGCGTGCGCATCTCTGGGGTGGTGATTGAACCGCGGAAATGTCTTGCAGTACTTCCTGAATCCTCATGGTTTTATAGTGGTTGAGTGCCTAAAGACAGGAACATGTCAGTCCAGTCACTTCCCAGGTCGCTGGTAATGCGCCAGACTTCGATGTCGCAAAATCAACGTCTCTCCGTGAGCACACGATATGTCAGGGAGACTGTATCGCAAGCATGAACACCAAATGATCTGTCATGATTCAGTCGGTAAAAATCGGACAGTTGGAGGGTTAAAGTGGTGAAGACAGCAAGTACGCAAGTCAAACATCGCTGGCTAGACAATTCAAAGGAGACAAACGTGGGAAGTTCGACGTATGGGGTCTATTGTCGGAGACATACCAGGGCCACAAGCATACCGATTAGAAGTAAGCCACCCCAAGCACGCCATTGGCCCGGTATTGTTTCAACAGCTTCTCTCTGGACCACCCAGGACGAAGATATGGGTGGTATCACGATTATCTTCTCTTCCCTGTCATCCTTCTCCCCTTGAACCCCGTTTTCAGGCATCTCATGCGATTCGTTATCGTCGCCGACCTCCACATGAGCTACACCGCCGAAAAAATCTGTGATCAACACGCTCTCAACCGGTCTCCGGAACAAATCTTCTCGTACACCTGGATGTGAACCAATCTTCTTCACGTCGTATGAGTCAAACTACAACATATCATCAGCCATTGCCGTCGGAGACTACAAGAGACGTACTAGATCTTTCATCGTACTCCTGCTGGTCTTGTTGATACCCTCCATGAACTCCAAGACATAGTGAGTATAGGAATCGATGACTGCCACGCCTATCTCTGGGTCGTTCTTGTACTGTACTGTTATGAGCAAGGGCGATACGATGGTAGTAAGACCTCACGCACTGAGTATGAGTTCTCTCCGAGGACAGACGATCCGGTGGCTAGAATGTTAGGGGAATAGAACTTGGAAAACATGGTGTTCGCCTGACAGGTGTCGATCATAAAGAAGATTTCATTGTACCTGGCGGAAGAAGTTATCACAGAATGAACATGGGCAAAACGAGTGTCAAACATGCCTCTTTTTTTGATACATCTGCTCGAACGCATCGGCGATATCAAAAGCACTGATCTCCTCGTAGTCCTGAAACTTGAGGAACTCGTTTCCACCGTGTCCAGTCATGTACACAAATATATTTGAGGACGCGTCGGTGAGCAGACGCTTTGAGCGCGGTAGTGAAGGATCGACTCGGCCTGTATCGTGTAAACGCAAGTTGCAAGGAAGGTAAACGGTGGGCTTACCAGTCATCACCCTAATGAAGTTCTCCACTGTAACCTCATAGCCACGGTAATCCACCTCTATATTCTCGCCGTAGAGATCAAGCCCTCGCCCTGGATTGGCATACACGTTCGCAGGAAATTTATTCCGAGGATTACAAGCGACGTCGTCCGCCAGCATTAGTATTATATTGGAGTCAGGGATTCCAAGACGTTTGACGGTCCGGTACCTGGGGGGATAATAAGCACAAGCGGATTACGCCTACTGAGGAAAACAGACATTCCAAGGGCATTCGCCATATGCTACAGCAGAAACTGAGGTATTAGAATGATATCAAAACTTGATAACGCCACGTACCCGATAATTGAACCAATACTTGCTGGCGCATACTAACACTGCCCAGTTATTCGTGTGTGTTGAACCGCCATCTCCAGGAGCATCAGAATTCTTATTGAAGAAATCTCTGACTACTTCTTCAGCTGCATCGCGATTAGAGTCTTCTGCGCGGCAGAGAAAGAGAGCTTGAAGGGCCAGGAGGAGAAGGAAAGGGCGGAAGCGCATTGATGACAGCGTGCGAATTTATCAGGGATCGGTCCGTGTCTGTGGCGCATGTGTGGCGCATATGGATTGCCAATTCAGGAAATGTTCAGGACGAACTTTTTTATCCAGAGACGGCGTAAGTGCACCACGAAATTAAATATACTCTCAGATCTCGCGCCATTAGAATCTCCACAGGTATGCCAGAACAACTAATGTGGCGTAAGACAGGTACAGATGTTGAACGGTAAAAAAAAAAATGAAAAACTAGAAGTACTGTGTTAGACATAGACATAGCAAAGGATGCCTTTCTTCGTGTCAATTACGTCTTTGATAGGCGCATCGTCCCAGAGGCCGTTCCCGAGCATAGTTGAGCGCAGCTGAAGGACTCGGAGAATCAGTGTAATTGCGCAGACAGCAAAGAAATGACTGACGTTCAGCCATGGGGGGCCACCGGTAGGATATTTCTGATATTCTTCTGGCGTGGTGGTCCTTTGAACGCTTCCACCGGAGAATTTACCAGCATTAGCGGGATGGGCGGTTTGCCAGTCGTACCAGACCTTGTCGACCATCTGCATTATAGAAAATTAAAAAAACAACTGGCAATAGAGAAAACATGCGTATAATATATCTACCGCGTGATGAAGCCAGAACATTGGCTCTGATATCGATGTTAGTGCGGACATTCTTTTTTGAGGAAGAGAAACACCGAAACACACCATTAGGAGAGAACGTTGGTAGTCCGCTGACACAACTTGGGTCCGCACTTGCTGGACAGGCGCCGGCAAGGTCACTATCAGGATGGAATCAGTGGAGAACTCTATTGTCGTGAACACTTGAGATCACACTGACCCTCCCACAATGAAATGACCACTCGAGTGAGCACCCTATATCATTGCCATCATTCATATGACCGATGTATTATCAGAACTGGCTTACCCAGAAGGCTTCGAAATAGACCTGGAACCCCTTAAAGTCACCCACAAACCCATTCACCATCTTGTTTACCTCAGTGGGTGTGAACGAGGCATTTGCATAGGCGAACGGATCGGGATAGAACTCTGGATTCGGCACGGTCAAGAAAGGCTGGAGAGTGAAGTTCCTGCGGACAATATGGTATGACGGGTAAGAAAGTTCAAACGAGGAAAACCCTCCATCAGCGACTTGATAGTCGTCTGAGGGATCACCCCATCCTCCCAGGCCGGAGGTAGGATCAGATTCCTGGAAGATCGGAGAGTTGTAAACATCGGAAGAATCTGAAAGAGTACATGAGGGGATTCAGGGCAGCTCCCAAGAGTGTGTGAGAAGCCGACAAACCCAGAGACCAGTCCCAGTACGGGGATGCTCCTTTGAAGCCACATTTGCTCCGTAGTTCGTTTTCGTACATCTGAAGATAGTATCGGTGCCACGGGAGGAAGAGCCCCGTGAGGTGAATCTAATGCCCCAAGTTCGAGACGATCAATAACTCGATATCTGCTGGACATTAGACACATACTAGGCGGCTAAGATCCATATGAACGTAAACAATGTCTGGGCGAGATGTAAGTACGAGAACTGACAATGGGGAGACCTAACAGACCATCATAGAACGAACTGCTAGTATTGACGGGAACGATGTCATCAGGATTCACGGTCGGTCTAAGTGCATCCGTGTGGGGGAGCTTGGAAAGACACTACGCGGGGCTAGTATCTTAGTCGCAATCGACGAGAAAACTCCAAATCGACGGACGTTAACAGCAGCGATCCAATCCGCCTTCTCGGGTGTAGACAGCGCTCGCCATTCCTTCCTCACTGCAGGTTTCAAGCAACGACTCGAGGCTAGCGAGAGCGTAAAGATGACGACAAGAAAGAATGCAGGCAGCATGGTCACTTGAGTTCCAATGACTGAACATGGTTCTATTTAAACGGTTCGTAATAAATGCCTACTGGAGCCGCGAGAGCGTTAGAGTGGAGAACAAGTATTTACATGTGCAAGGTATGTTGGCGGCAATGACGGCCCATCGACATCAAGGGAGCTAGAAGAGTGATATGAGGGAGGACATGAGGACAAGATTTAGAAGATGAGCCCGGATTTCGTGTGAAGGAATAGCGTAGCACTGGCGTATACGGTATCACACGGGGGTGGCCAACTTCCAATGGGGCAGGGTCACACTCAGTGGTCGATAACACACTGAGGGCTACGTTGTTCACTCAATGATGAATCGATGACTAGTGATTGTTAAGACTAGAGATTATGGAAAGATTCTTGGAAAACCCAGGAAAGCCTTAGCTAGGAAACCCAAGACCTCTGTGCATACATATACGGTCAATAACTTGAATCCGCCACGACGTGATGGTGGTTACACACAAACAAAGATTATGTCACGAATCATCTGACTGGGTCACACTGTGGCGCTTCATGGTCCTTCGGACCTTCCATCACCATCGGTCTGAAGCTTAAACCGGATGGTCCCGCTTAGATATTGGATCGAACCCTTGGTTTCTATTAGTCTCTACCTTGACTTTTATGGATTTTCAGCTGAAGATAACGCTCTAACAAGTATAATAAGTAGTGGTAATTTGAAGTCCCCTGCGGGCTTTAGGAGACTACTTATACTACTTCACTAAAGAGTAATCAGACAAACCTCTCACAAGCCGAGGAAACTCTAGAGTCAGATAGTATTCAAACGTCAAACAAAGTGCCAAGGAGAAGGTCCCAAAGCTCCGATGATTCCTTATTAATGATTCCTCGTGCCAAAAGTAAGCGACGGCCGTCTGCTTCATGGATTCTTTTGCCAGCTGCCCGTCCATGCGTATAGACCCGTACTTGCATGCATATTATGCACACGGAATAACTTGGGGAAAGCCCGCCGACTTGCTGCCGACCTTGTCGCATTCCCGAAACATCACTCAGGGTAACCTCAGAAGTCTTCACGAATTCTACTGTGCATCGGTATTTAAATCTCGCGGAAACATTGCCAATCTTTGCACAGTAATTTCCAGACGCGTCTCGACGCGTTCAAGGGCTTTTGCCGGTCACGTCACGTTTTTGTTGAGAAGCACCCGAAAAGCACCGCCACTCAGCGTCACTCGCACTCAGACCAGTACAGGCTGTACAGCAACGTATTGCGACGACATTTGAGGAGCCGAATGAAATGCAGAATTCCTGGCAAAATGGTCGCCCACGTCCTATGATTATACCACCACCAGGCTATCCTGATGGACCACCGGGGATCATGCCAATGTCTCCGTTTGGACCCTTTTCGCCCATGGGAACGCCCTATCCTATGCATCTGCCTCCTGGATATCCCCCAATCCCTCCTCATAATCAACAGCAATGGACAGCTCAACCAGTTCCAGACTCCAACGGGTGGTATACCTCCGTTCCAACGACCCGTGGTGTCCGAGTCAATCCGAATGGAAGTCCTACTGCATTGTATCCAATTTCACTCCAGAGACCGCCAATGCCCACTGAAAGTATTCCCACCTTAAGGACACCTCTAAAAACTGAGATCCACGCTTTTTGGAAAGGGAGGATTGCAGCCCTGCCCGGAACGAGTTCCGATCCGAATCTTCTGGCAGGCACTTCGCACTCTAGAGCCATCTCTATCAAGCCTCCTGTAGCGAAGAAGCGCAATCGTCGGGCTGTGAAAAAGATTCAACAAAAGCAAGAGCGCGACGCGAATCCAGTTTCGTCTGCCCTTCCCAGCCCTGCATCCACAACTCGTTCACTTTCTTCGGAAAGTGAGGACGCCAACAACGTGCGTATGTTTTGTGACACCTTGTGTCTGTACATTCATCTCCTTGTAGAGCAATAAACATCTCGATAAATACGTACGTTGTACGGCTTCTCTATGGCTCGTTGCTGACTCTAGTGCGTTTGTAGGCCGATATCTTTGTACCACATTATCTCCAAGCTATACAATATCAACATCAAACTTTTCAGCCTCTGCCACCTACATCAGCTTTTCCTGATCCGTCTTATCCGAGTGCTTTCTTGCCTGCTATCTTGATCAATCCTATACCTACCCAAAACCTCCTCTTGTCCCCACCACCCGAGGATGATAAAAAAATACTACCAATCGCGCCCGAAAGTTATCGCGCACATTTCTTGCCTCTTCTTCAATACGAGCTGTCACATTTAGTCAGTGACAAGTCCCAGATCGTGCTTTGGAAAATACCTGTATATATATCCGACTGGGACAGTGCCGAGTTCAAAATGAGCGTGCCAGGTATCAGAGAAAATCATCCTCGCCTCGACGTCGGTGACCTCGTTCACCTGCGCGAGGTACTGGAGGAATGGAAGACGGGTAGCGGGGTCGCCTTCGAAGGTAGGGTAACCGCTTTGAGAAAGAGAGAAGGCGTTGTCAGTGCGTTATTTGTTCTCTTGCTTACTGTCTTTATTTACTGACCCTACATGTCGCTAGACTTCTACTCCCCAGGCATAAAACAACATATTATTCAATATGTCCCTCGCCCTCCCGATATAACCTACTCGCACGGTTTACCTACGTTCACACCTGAGCATCAGCTCGCGTTTCTCTTCAATGTCTCATTCATGGCGAATGCTTCGTTCATTCTCGCCATGGACAACGCGGTCCAGTATGCCCAGAGCGCTCTGGTGTTTGCGCCAACCCTTCCAACGCCACCTTCTCCAAATGTTCAAACGTCCATACAGCCTTCCGTGGAGTGGGCTCTAGCGAACAAGTGGCTCTTCCCTGATCCCGTAGATATGGAGCTGAACCCCCCTCTGCCTATGCAACAATTGGAGCCAGGGCATCATTGGGTCGATCCTGGGCTCAACAGCGAGCAGCGCGTACGTGACACCGCTTCTTCTATCAAAACTGCTTTGTTCTTACGCTGTTCCCGTAGATGGCGGCGTCTGCAATCGCCATGCATCAGTCCCCGATCCCATACCTCATCAGTGGTCCTCCAGGGACGGGGAAGACAAGGTGTGTTTGATCGTATGTTTGTGGATTTGACTTTTGATTGGTTATACTGTAGGACCGTGGTGGAGATCGTGCACCAGCTTCTTCTTTTACAGCCACATGCACACGTCTTGCTGTGTGCTCCATCAAACCCGGCGACTGATACCCTTGCAGTGCGGTTGGCTGCCAGCGGCGTTGTCAAGCCCCATGAGATGCTCAGACTTAATGACGAAAACCGAACATTTGCTGAGGTTCCTGATAAGATTCGGGGCTACTGCTGTAGGTTTGCTTGCTTTGCGAAGTGTCTTATGCTCATCCTACTATAGACGTGGAGAATGACAAGTTTGCGATCCCTCCATGGAAGCAGCTTATGCGGTATCGCGTGGTCGTGACTTGCTGCTTAGATGCCAACATACTTGTCGCCGCTCAGTGTACGAATGCGTCGTTGATGGCCTTAGAGGATCTGGTCGTTGGGGCGTTACACTCGTATAAGCCTCGAGAGTCTGTTTCCCCTCATTGGACGCACCTTCTTATCGATGAGGTATGGTCTCATGCAATGTTTGTTTCTACGACGTTGACTTGTATTGCCATAGGCAGCGCAAGGCTCCGAGCCAGAGCTCCTTGTTCCGATATCTGTAGTGCTGACGAAGCCCACGGACGCGTCCCACCCTCGCCCGTTTTACTCTTTGGCATTCACTCCTCAGCTTGTCCTGTGTGGCGATCCCTACCAACGTATGTGCATTCTCTCTCTCCCTCTTGTACCTTTTCCTCCTGATCCATGGTTCTTTTAGTTGGCCCGATGATCTCGTCCGATGACGCCCGAGAGCTAGAGTTGGACATTTCCCTCCTCGAACGTCTGTTTGATCGTCCCGTTTACGCTGACCATCCAGATGCGAGGAGGAAGAATAAGAATGTCCAATCACCCTTCCAATCAAGTTTCCAGTATCCCGAAGCACCTCCTGGCTTGCCGCCTCCACCACCTTCGCTAGTCAAGAGCTTTGTGCCGTTTGTAAATCTTGTAAAAGTATGGACCCCGTTGCTCAGTCTTTCATTTTGCTGACCTGAGTGGTTTCTTGTAGAACTATCGCAGCCATCCTGCAATACTAATGCCTCCGTCTGCTATCTTCTACAACGACTCTCTGGAGCCGTGTGCCCAGAATGGGACAATATCTTGGTCCGGTCTGCCTAACCGAAGGTTACCGTTGATTTTCATCGGGAACAATACAGAGGAGCAGTGTATTGACGAGGTGCCCAATCCTTTCCGTCATCTGATTGGCCGTCACTTACTACTAAACGTGTAGCGTTCGACGTGGTTCAACAGGGGAGAAATTCAGCAGACGGTGGAGACGATTCGTTCGCTGATGAGAGAAGCTGATCGGTGCTCGCCGCCGTTGCAGGCTTCGCAGATTGGTGTGATGGCGCCTTGGAGGGAGCAGGTTTGGAAGCTGAGAGAGAAGCTGAGGGAGGTGAAGCTGAGTGCGGTGGACGTTGGGACCGTTGAAGTGGGTGCTTATGTTCTCATTTTCTGATCCATGGGGCTGACGCACGAACCATGGAGGATTATCAAGGGAGGGAAAATCGCGTCATTATTATTTCTTGTGTACGTTCTAGTTCGAGATTCCTGCAGGAGGATGGCGAGAAGGGATTAGGATTAATTTATGAACGCAAGAGGTTCGTCCCAGGATCTCCCTTCGTGCGCGGGTTGGCTGATTCTGTTGAGATAGGATGAATGTTAGTATTACTCGTGCCAAAGAACTTCTCATCGTCATTGGGAACGGTGTGCTCCTCAAAAGGGATCCTTACTGGAAGAGCTTCTTGCAGTTTGTCATGCGGAATAAGCTGTATTTTTTCTCATTCAGCTTGTCATTTCGTACCCACCCCTGATTATCTCCACAAGATACGCTGGCCCGGACCTGAATCTTGAGATGGACGGGAATTACATCTCGCGTTTGGAGTAAGTACGCGCAGTGTGTTTCTGTGTATCTCTGCTGATCAGATTCTCGCAGATCAAATTTCTTTGAGACTGGGAATGTTACTTTGGAGGAGGAAGAGCAAGGTGTGTTGATTGCGGGAGGGATGGCGAGGGAATTGTTGCGGGAGTGACCCACCACCGAACATCTTGTAAGTGCTTCATCAAATGTCTTGGGATAACGTACACACGTAAAATCTATGTAATTTATGTACTGTACGTGGATGATTAATATGTTCAAGTTGCTTGACGGCTGTAGAGTTCACAGACGGTGGCGACGTTGCATCTCATGGTACTTACCTTCTGTGTCTGATGTTCAAGGCCCTGTCAGGGTGCATGCACCAAATGGGCTATCGCATTTGGATGTGGGTGGGGATGATCGATGAACCGATGTCACCCTCACAAACGCGTTGTGACCAACTCACATGACAAAATGAGTCTTGTGACGTACGTGACGATCTAGGCTCTACACAGCTTTACACGCTGTACACCAACGGGAACCTTGCAACCTCTTGCAACTTGCAGGAACAATGAAACTCTAAGACTGGCTTGTGCAGCATGCCGGTAGTCCTAGTCAATCTAGAGATACAACGTTGACCTCCCTTCTATCACCATCATTCTGCTTCCCTGTTAATCAACTTAACGCAATTCAACCAACCATACTACTAGGCACTTTACGAGCACAGAAACCTCCTGATAATGCGAATGTACTCAGTATGGCACATCTACACCCTTCTCTTGATCTCGCGATATTCATCTGCATATTGGCTTATGGGAGCGAGTAGGTCTAACTTGTCTGTGCTTCCAAAGTCCTTATCTGAATACCTCATGGCTGCCCCAGATAACATCCTGACGATCCAACGAATTGATCCTGTGATGAGTCCTGGAATTATCGCTACGCACGTTCACTCTGGTATACATGTCTCTTAGCTCTTCTTGCGACTCGTTTACGCCACCTCTTGTAGTCGTTGGCGGAAGTAATTTTGCTTTCAATACATCGACTGCTTTTTTACGGCAGAGTGAATGCACTTCGATGCCTATTCCACAAGATAAGAGCAATTATTGGTTTCCTGTACGTCCCACAGATCGTCTGGAGTATAGATGTTACTTAATTGTGGCTTAGCTTTTATATTGGCAGTGAGTAGGATTCTTCGAAAGCTCATGTCATACATTGATTATTCTTGACTAAGGCGATGGGATGGGACGTTTACGAGCGTGGATGGGAACGTTGTAATGTATGTGTAGTGTTAATGTTCTTTCATAAGTTAGTACTGATGTTTTAACGTCTCGGCAGTTGTAAGGTTGCCCTTTCCCCTGGATGCAGTATGTCTGTCGCTGATATATCTGTCAAGATTATCTTTTTAGCGATACGAAAGACTATACCACTGCATTCCCGGAAGACGTAAGCCTTCAACTCGCCCCCTCTCTTAACGATGAATTGATAGCATCTCTGCAGTTTAGAATGATTTCGGGTACGTGGATACTGCTACAATATGATGAACTCTGGCGATTTGAAATTTCCCTAGGCGATCCCACTTTGCGCACCTTCGATCCTTCTAGCTTCGCACAACAAGCGGTGACATTTCTTTGTCTCGATTTCGAACGAGAGTCAAAGAGATACAACGAACTTCCAGTGTGGAAGGAATGTCCAGCCGGCATTCGAGCAGAAATAGTCAGTTGTACTCTGTTCAGGCAGTATTCGTTAGTCATTTTTATCATTGTCCCAGAACTTTCCTAGTTGCTGGGATGGCCAGGTATGAATATCCGCATAGGATAAGAACTCATTACGAGCTGGATGTTGTGTGCATAGAATGTTGATTCTGAGGACCATCGGTCTCACGTCACCTTTCCGTCGACGGGACCCGATAATGGGACTTGCAATGACCCTGACTATCCTGTCACAATTCCCAGAATATTCATGGAGGTGCGTTAGATTTTGCAACACCACTCTATACGAACCATGTTGACGGGAAGTTCAGGTCTACTTTATCACCCAAATATTCAACGATCGTCGAGGAGAAGCCATGACCCCTAGTCAACCGTTTGTGTCAGTGATCTCGTGAAACGTGGAGATGGCAAGGTTTGATTTGATTTTATAGATTTTCCAATGGAGACCCAACTGGGTACGGCTTTCATGCAGGTGAGCGCCAGCAATTGTCAAGGGTAGGGTGTTAAACGAAAACATCGACCTTGTTTTAGACTTTTTCAATGGCTGGCAGGCAGGAGTTCTGGAGCGAGCTGTCAATGACTGTACATGTAATCCCTACGGCGATCCTGCCTGTTGCGTTGGACAGGGTATCTTCGACTTCCAACAGACGACACCTTGTTTTATTACGAATACCGTCGAAGAGCAAAGTAAATTTGTTCTTCCCCTTCTGACTTGATATTCGGTTAAAGTCTGCTCAAGCTACAGGTAATTTATCTGTTCTGGCTGGTGCAAATCCCGTGCAGGCACCTTGTTATGAACAATATTACGAGACCAGCACCCCGGCTATCCTCGCTCCAGCACATGTTTATACAACATCTAGTACTCCACCGGTATCTGTTTCTACAGCTATCCCGGCTAGAAGTAATACTCGACAGGCTCAGAGTGCTGAAGGTACGTGTATACGAGAGGGAGGAGCGCTGAAGGATGGTCCTGTGAGATTCTGGATCTTGTTTGTGCTACTGGTGTTATTGGTTCTGTGTAATTTGTAAGACATATTGTGCATGCAACTGTATCCATACTTTATAGCAGTAGACATATGTGTGTGGCCGAGACGATGGTGAGCGTTGGAGTGCGAGCGCCACAACGTCTGTGCGGCGTAAAGCCGAGTGCTTTTTTTTTAGTCATGTACATTGTCTATGTCGATCCCTATAGGACCCTAACTGGTGCCATCATGGCGGGCGAGAGTAACGTCTTCATGTGCGCAAAATACGCCAATACTCACTTTATCAAGTACCGGTGATTTCACCATTTTGTGCCCAAGCGCGCTCGGAAATGGGCTTTTTGGGCTTCGTAACGGTAGCACAAATAAATAATGGTATTTAAGGCTCGAAAAAAGGGCGCATCTGGTAAAGGTCAATGTCCATGTGGTTGCGGGGAAGACGGTTGTCGAGTGTGATCTCTTTTGACCGTACATGGTCGAATACTGCGTCACTGTGCAGTTCAATGGTATGATGGGAGTCCTATCACCGATTGGGCAAAAAAAGTGCTTTTGCTCAAAAAGAAAGTAGGGGATCCTCTTGGAGACCATTCTGACGACGACGGAGCTTATATTGACTTCATCGTGGTCGCATCTTTTTCTCCCCATATCCTAATCATCAAAGGAGGGCATCGGTAAATCGTCAGTGCCGTATCTCTCGCCCCGCCATGTGCTATTATCTCATTTATGGTATTTCACAGGCAGTATCACTACCAGATCTGAAACAGTCACAACTCTGTACCAGACGTGCCTCAAGAAGAAGTTTGTTCATGTGTGTTTACTTTCTCATGCGCCTCCTACTTTTCATCTCATTCGAGAATACGTCAGGTACGAGGGACGCCAGGGAGCGGGAAGTCGACGCTGATGCGGCTTCTGGCTTCTCTTGAACTTTATTCTGGACCAGGACCCGAGGGATATGGTTGCCTCGGTCGTTTACTGGAAGGAATCAAAGACCTTGAAGGAATTTCAAGATCAATGCAACACACATGTGCGTGCTTGTGCTCCAGTCTCAGTCGACTGGACGCTGACCTGTCGGTTTGTTGCAGGGGCTTCCGTCTCTTTGTTCTGAGCCTTCCTTAGCCCGACGTTGGCTTCTCATCGACGAGGCGCAAACATCCTACTCTGATGCATTCCTCTGGAACGAGTTCAAAACGATGATTGATAACGAGTTCATCATCGTCTTGTTTGCCATGTGTGGTAGTGCCAATGTCCACGTTGACGTCGCCAATATGGCAGGCACACCTGCGACGCCCAACTTTCATGCTCGGGTTGATCTTCGCCCAAGTCCCTCTTGTCCGATTGGCCTGTTCTTCACGCGGTCAGAAATCAAGGATTATCTTTGCGTGCAAGACTTTCGTATCAACCCCGGCCTTGAAAGCTTCGTTTACGACTATTCAGGTGGTCATATTAGAATTGCAACTGCTCTTCTGGTTATCCTTCCCTCCACGGTCAGTGCTAGTGCTTGTCTTTTTATTTCTCTACGTCTCTAACCCCTGTACGCAATAGAAAAATGACGCGACAGTCATGAATGGATACACTTTATCTCGGTTCCTCCAGGTGTATCCCATCATGGACTTTGTGGTCAAAGTGGGGCAAATCGGACTTGTCATGCGTGGACTCCCAAATATCAATGTACTCGCAAACAATGTGTCCCTCACACGATTTTTGCGATTGATTTTGCAAGCAGGTGTCGTTGTCTTGCAGCATCCCAACACGGAGTCTACTCCTGGGTACACGAACATTACCACAGGTGTCCATAGCAAACTAGATGATGCTATCCAGTATGCGCATAATCGCGGATTTGTTTTCCAAGGTCTTCTTGACGAGACGTCGGAGGATTCTCAGTGATCTTCATTTTTCCAACAAGTTTCCATCGTGCCTTCGAGAGTCCCCTGGCGTTCTCCACTGCAGTTTCGATCTACTCAAATCCGTTCTCCTCCGCAATGCGTGGGACATCAGCCATTGAGCATTGTCGAAGCTCAGTGGCAACAAGAGTTTTTCTATGCAGCTTATGACATTCTACCGGTGGCATTTACTTTCCCCTGAGTTTGGGAGGGATCCTTCGCAACCTGTACGCTGCAGGTGGCATTGACTTATTTGTTGCGGGAAAGAAATGGGGCATTGAGTTGACCAGAGATGGCTTACGACTTGGTGACCATGATGCTCGTTTTCTTACCGACGGAGCATATGAAAAATGGCTGAAGGATGGATCCATGGAAGACCACATTTTCCTCGATTTCAGACAATCCCGACCGAACGTCTCCTATTCTAGTAAGCCTGCTTCATTTATGATCCTGATCCTGATCTGACATTCCCGGTACACATTTACAATCTCTTTCATCTTCAACGGATTCTTTACTGGGTTTTTTCATTCTTTATGGGAAACTTGAGAAGTTTCGCCCTTGAAAGCACTCAAGGGATAAGTGGGGTTTGATACTTATTGGTTCTAAGTTGCGTTGCATTTCTTCTGGCTCCTAGTCGTTATAGTGTACTGTACAGTTCTACGAATGAGTTATACTAGCAGAATTTGAATACACCTATTCGTGTCTACAGATCGATTGTCCGTAGCCTTTGCTCCTCCCGAGGAACATCCTCGAGCGTTGTGAATGCCTTGACTAGCACTCTGCGAACGGCGAACGGGCCGCAATTTCGCTTCAAGCCGATGTAATGCGAGAAACAGTTGAACAGTTCAAGCTCGAGGTACGACCGATGTGTCCTCTCTACATGTTCTTCCAAGATCCCCCGAAGACATCACAAGCCTTGGTGCTAGAGTGCACCGTGACTGATGCTGTACGGGCTGAATATTGGTCTACTATGCTGGACGTTGCGTAAGTTGTGTCTGTTTCCACAGCTATCCCAGTCAGAAGTAATACCCGGCAGGCTCAGAGTGCTCAAGGTACGAGTGTATTCGGAGAGGGAAGAGCGAGTCGGACGGCGGTCCAGGCCTGTGAGGCGGCTTTGGATTTCGCATATGTGTCGTTGGCGTCATTAAGAGTCAGAGATATTTTACATGCGCGTCTATCCATACTTTCCAACGATAAACATACATACGTGTGCGGGCGAGACGGTGGCGAGCGAAGGGCGCCACACAATTTGACGGCCCGTGGAATCCGCCCACGTGGCCCCGAGTACTTTTTTCTCCTGCACCTTCGAGAGTCCCACCGTGAAAGTCCCAGAGTCAGTACTTCCTCAAACAACACCTATGACAACAATTTCATCTATTAACATCTGGATTTAATACTGTGCGACGCGTTATGAACCCTTGTCTACTTCCGCCAGGCCTTTTGGACCTCACTCTCTCTCGAGGCAGCTGCCGTGTATTTGCACCCGGCCAGTTACTCGTTAGGCATGCCCATGCAGCCGCACAGACCTCTGCATCTACGGAATATGGAATATATCCTCATCTCATGCCCCAAAGTGCTAAGAATGTTCCGTAAGTGCGCTTGACTTCTTTGTTTCCAGTCTGTACTCACTCACCAGCCTTTTCAGTGACCGTTTTCGTAGAACTCGAAACCAAGGTGCCTTGAAAGTACGGTCGGGACAAGAGGCTGTAAATCCCCACGTGGAATTGGAACGACGTGTGAAAGCTTTAGAAGAGGTGGCCATCAAAGAGGTGGGTATCTCATTTTGGGAATGTCAGAGCAGATAGAGTTGGTTCTGGTTGTATCAAACCAGAGATTACCTGAGCTAACGGTGTATTTGAGCCGTAGTTGTCTTTAGCTCTGGGAAGAGCGCGCTTGGTACCAGAATCAACCTTGGAACGTAGTTAGCATCGTCCTGTGTTCTGCTGTTCTTTCCTGTCGATCTCCAATGATTATACTAACACATGATTAGGAATCTGCACTGGACGCTCCTTTTTTCTCCGAAGACGATCTCATGTCAATCTACGAAGACCTTCTGGCGTTACCTGAGCAAGAGACCTCCCAAACTTCGAAGCAGGAAGACGTCAAAGATGAAGTGGTGGACAGCACACGTATATTAGAGAGTGCCCAAGAAAGGCTGCTTGCTCTTCACGCATCTTTTGAAGATGATGCCAGTTCTACGTCGCTTGCCACAACTCTCCGGCTGAAACGCAAACCAGCACCCGTACAGGCGGTCGGCCCCTCTACAGGATTACAAACTTTCTCAAAACCATCGCGCTCCAGCCCGTTATACTACAGAGTTCTCTGGCATGTGAACAATATCGCTACACGTTTCAGGAGAGATCGGTTGCTTGTTATAAGAGACCTTCGACCAGAGGAGGATAGTGGTCTCTTCCCTTTGGACGTACTTTCCATGGAAGAATGGGAGGCGTTAATTCAGGTTTCAGTAAGCTTGCATCTTTCAAAAATCTCGTCTTAGCGCTGAGTTTTTTCCGCAGCTAGAGGCGGGAGACACTAATGCGGCTGAGATATCTCTTGTCCTGTTGATGGTAGGTGGCGCTTCTAAGCTACAAACCGTTGTGCTGATTGTGCTTTAGCGTTGTGGACTGCCCTTGCCCGAGGGCCTTTTGAACATTGTTCTCAGACACTATTCCAGCCAAGGGAATATCAGTGCATTTGAGGAAGCAATAGCGCGTTTCGTTTCCGGACTACCAACTGATGCTCAACGCCATCTCCACGTCCGAACGTACATGAAAAGCAGCCCGCCGGACCAGATTCCTACTTCCGCTCTCACCCTCTTACACACATACGAAGACAAGTCCCTTCCCGCACCGATGAAAACATATAATTCCATTATCTCACAGCTATACACCATTCCCTCTTCGACTGCGCATGCGCATGCTTGGGATATCTTTTCCCATATGCGGTACGCTGCCCATTCTAATCCCGATGTCCCCCTCTACTCGACGATGATCCGTGCCTGCGCTTCGCCCATCGCACCCTCCTTCTCTTCCGAGCCGGAGAGAGCACTTGACCTCTGGACAGAGATGGTGGTGACGAAAAAACTCATTCCCACTGTGGGGACATACAATGCAGTCATCCTCGCCTGCGCTCGATCGGGAGAGAAGAAGTATGTTAACGAGGCGTTCCGGATAGCTAAGGAGATGTTGGATTCTCATCGGGATGCGCGTGGACAGAGAGCTTATACTCCTGATCGGAAGACGTTCAGTGCACTGTTAGAGGGTGCGAAAAGGTTGGGAGATCTTGCCAGGGTGAGGTGGATTTTGGCGGAGATGGTTAATGGAGATAAGAGCTTGGGCGAAGGCCTGGTGGATACTGAGGTGCTGATGCATGTTTTTCATGCGTATGCAGCATACAATCCGCCGTTCAAGAGGGAACTGGCGCCAGTAGTCGATTCGTCGCCGTCTACCTCCACCGCTGAGCCTTCTACTGCGCCTACAGGAGATGCAGATGCGGCTACTCAGCGTCAGGATATCACATCCTTAGATGCTCAGGAAAGTGCTGATTTTAAGCACATTCCACCACAGAGCAAGCACGAGGTCATCTCGGAGGTGGAAGCGCTGTTTTCTCGCGCTCTAGGAGAGTCTTCGTCCGCTGACCCCAGCCACAAATTACGCAACGTCCAGCTTACACCAAAACTCTTCAACGCGTACATGTCAGTACACTACAGACATAGTTCCATTGCGAAGGCTCGGCATATCTTCTGGAGGATCTTTGACGAGCATGGCGTGGAGAGGACACCTCGGACGTACCTCGAGGCACTCAACCGGTGTTCGTACATCGGTAAGCGCGATCGCGGGGAAGCGTTCCCATTTGCAAAAGAGTTGATGGAGGCGTTCACGATTCTCGAGGATGCTCCGCGGGAAGAAGGGAAGGCTATGGATGCCCGGCTGATAGAGAATACACACGCTCTCTGGATCCGGACGCTGGTCCACCAGAACATGCTCATCGAAGCGGTCGACCATCTCAGATCATTTGTCGCTCGTTATCCACCCCGCAATATCAGGCAACCCTCTCCGAAGCCAGCGTACCGGTCGACTCGAACAAACCTTGTGGGATTAAGACCTTTGGTGAGATTGTCGTCGGTCATTGAAGTCCCTGATGATTATGTTCCCCCGTTGATGATGTTCCGTGATCTGGAGCTACTGCATCATCGGTTGGCTGGCAAGGGTATGGAGGATGAAGTGGGGTATGTGAAGTATGTGTGCAAGTCGTATGAATGGGCGTTGCGGGTAAGGAGGGATGAGGCTGTGAAAGCAAAACCTGTCGGGGGGAGCTAGTCATATAGTACATACTTGCTCGAGGATACTGGCAACAGGATCCATCGGCCTACTCTTTACTGTTGCCTCATGAGTCATCGCTGTTGAGGCTACTTGTGTTACTATCACTGACGGTAACTGACTGACTCCGTTTTTGACCTGTCACATCAGTGTTTAAATACCCTGTCCAGGAGCTAGCAAATATAATAAGACAGACCGCAATAGCTTAGCAATGGTAGTACATCAATAGCCGTCGGTTGCGGAGACTAACTCAAAGTGAAAAGCCTTCTGTTCCGTAAGTATGTGAACTGAACTTGAACTAGACCATATGATGGTGGACTTGGAGAAATTTGAAACCTGCGGGCAGCGTTACGGCGGCCCAGCCTCTCGTGCTGTCGACGCCACCATCACATATCAGTAGTAGTCAAGTAGTAGCATCAC
>RZIO01000018.1:959467-972199 GCA_004338095.1 Gloeostereum incarnatum
ATAAAAGTCAAAAGTTACTAAGTACTAAGTACGAAGCTTCACAAAGTCCGTGTGGCTGACGGTGTGGCAACGACGCGGCCACATATCCTGTGCACAGACCATCTGATAGTTGTGTTCTCATACAGAAAATTAACTTCCAATAAGTATATTGATATTTACCTTGATAAAGAGAACCTTCTGGTCAGATGGGCCGATAGGTGCCACATTCCGCCACATCACAAGGCGTAATAAGGGTATTGACAATCAGATTACGCTGAAAGTACGCTAAAGATCAGCGTATTATCAAGGTATCGTTAGCGTGTGGCGTATTATCAGAGTTTTCTTCACTGATAATACTCGTTCTTGCGTCTTGTGCATCACATTGCCTCACTTTTCGTACACGTGATTTACCTCCCTCAATGACTCACGCCAACAGGTCGCCAAAAGATCCAGTACCTCTGCGCACTGCGCCACCTGAATGTTACTGGTTGCACTCATTAGCTCCGACTCGTCCAGCGGAATTTCCTGGCCCCTGAAAACTTCCTCGCCACTCCGCGGCTAGTCGATGCTAGTCGATAACTTTTTACTCAAACAGTGTTATTTGAGTATGATAGAGTATGATATTGGCGCCATCTGAAAATTAACGGCAATAGAACAGAGAACAATCTAGGGCAACGTCTGTGTCACCAAGAAAGGCACGTAAAACAAATCCTCATAAAACACATACGTGAAGAGCCTAGAGGAACCATATGCACTCTGTGAGACTGAATATGTTGCTTGTGTAATACTACTGAATTGTGTCGTTTCCTCTACGCACTGATTAGTATCTTGCTACGCTACTTCTCCCCGCGAAGTCCGGGGTGATCATCTAAATCTTGTCCGCATTCCTCATGATTACTCTCCCAAGTCCCTTGCTGTCGATGAGCTATCATTGCCGCCAACGTACATGTTCTTTGCTCTAGCACTCTCGCAACTCCGGCATACAAATATTCCAAGCTTTTAAACCGAACCATGCCCTACCACTGGAACCTAAGTGACAATGCTTCCTGCGTTCTTTCTCGCCATCATTTGTGCCCTCTCCCTAGCTTCCAGTCACTGCCTAAAACCTTCAGTGAGGAAAGAATGGCGCGCATTGTCCACACTCGAGAAGGCGGATTGGATTGCTGCTGTTAACGTTCGTCAATTTGGAGCATTCTCGCTGATTGCGGCTGAGACCAGTCCTTCGCAGTGTCTTTCTAAGCTCCCCCACACGGACGCGCTCGCTCCGATCGTGAACCCTGATGAGAATGTTCCCGTTAATACCAGCAGCTCATTCTACGATGGTCTGTTAGGTCTCCCCGTTGTCAGTTCTCGTACTTACAGCTCGTCCAGACATTGTTTACGTTCATATGGATCTTAGCCGCCTAGTATGTGTCTAGCGTCTAGCAGATATCGATTCATTGATCTGTCTCGAACTTTGGGAATTAGATTCACTTCACAGGACTTTTCCTCCCCTGGCACCGATATTATCTTCAGATGTATGAAAACGAACTACGGAGCAAATGTGGCTTCAAAGGATCGTCCCCGTACTGGGACTGGTCTCTGGGTTTGTCGGCTTCTCACACACTCTTGCTGTCCTGAATCCCTTCATGTATTCTTTCAGATTCTTCTGATGTTTACAACTCTCCGATCTTCCAGGAATCTGATCCTACCTCCGGCCTGGGAGGATGGGGTGATCCCTCAGACGACTATCAAGTCGCTGATGGAGGGTTTTCCTCGCTTGAACTCTCTTACCCGTCATACCATTTCGTCCGCAGGAACTTCACTCTTCAACCTTTCTTGACCGTGCCGAATCCAGAATTCTATCACGATCTGTTCGCCTATGCAAATGCCTCGTTCACACCCACTGAGGTAAACAAGATGGTGAATGGGTTTGTGGGTGACTTCAAGGGATTCCAGATCTACTTGGAAGCCTTCGGGGTAAGCCAGTCTTGGTACTGACATATCTATCAGATGAATGATGATGATATAGGGTGCTCACGGGAGCGCTCATCTCATTGTGGGAGGGTCAGTGTGATCTCAAGTGTTCACGGCAATAGAGTTCTCTGCTCATTCCATCCTAACAGGGACCTTGCCGCCGCCTGTCCAGCGAGTGCAGATCCAAGTTGCATCAGCGGGTTACCTACATTTGCTCCCAATGGTGTATATCCACTCTTCATCGAAAAAAATTGCCTGCACTAACGTCGATATTAGAGCCGATGTTCTGGCTTCATCATGGGGTAGATACACTCTGCACATGTTTTCTCCGTTGCCAGTGGTTTTTAACTTCTCTACAATACAGATGGTAGACAAGGTCTGGTATGACTGGCAAAACGCCCATCCTGCTAACGCTGGTAAATTCTCCGGTGGAAGCGTTCAGAGGCTCAGTACTCCAGCAGAATATAACAAGTATCCTACTGGTAGTCCGCCGTGGCTCAATGTAGGACATTCCCTCGTCATCTTTGTATACGTTACACTGATTCTCCTTCAGCTGCGCTCGACTCTACTCGGGCTCGGCCTCTGGGACGATGCACTTATTAAAGACGTGATTAACACGAAGAAAGGGATCCTCTGTTATGAATATGCCTGATATAGTGCTTCTAGTTTTTTTGTGTTTCATTTTCAACGTCTGTGCCTGCCTGTTTTACGCCACATTAGTTGTTCTGGCAAATGCCTCAGCATGCGGAGATCATCGATATGATAGAATATGGGTATTTGCCTCTGACAGTACCGTTAATCTCATGGTGCACTGAGACCGTGATGAATATTTTGTTGTGAACGGCCTCTGCGCCACACGCCACAGACGGGGGACCGAGTTGGTCTCACGTGGCAGTGATGTGACTTCTCGCGAGCTTCCTCGGCCACCTTTCAATTTTCTTCAAAGAGCATGTACTATTCGACGTCTCTGATGATTCTTCCGACGGTCTTCTTATTCCGAGTCACACATACAACCGCCAATTCCATGCATTCCGCCCATCTTGGAGAACCTGTTTCTCGAGGCAAGCAGTGTTGACAGATAGACTGATATAAGAAGTGATTCAGAACTTGAACCATTCAACTTCGCTGTGAAATTGTTGAAACCTGACTAGATCTGACTTTGTACATTTCCCAACCGTCCTACACCGTCACGTTTTGTCGAATCAGTGCTCCAATTCCTTCTACACTCATTGTAATGCGCTCTCGCCGCTGCCACTGTCTCATGTGCCCTAGTCGCCCGTCGTCGGATAACGCTTTCGTCGAAGATCGGTGACCTGGCACGGAACAAAACATTGACGGGGGGAACTTCTTTTTCCGGCGTCTGCTCGCTACACCATCCTATACACACACATTGTTACCAATAATCCTCGATGGACGTTCGCTGAAGCTTGGAATGTCAATCTTTGCGATCATGCTGTCGAGTTATGGCGAAATGATGCTCAGTGATGCTTCCACCATTCACTCAGTAATGATCTTCAAATCTGATATGTTAACCCTCTGTCTTCTGGTAGGGTTTGTTCAAAAAGCAATGCTTGTCCTTGAACGTACGGCTGGCATTCCCAATAGTGCCGACGAATAAAAGACTCAGGAGTCAGGACATGGAGAGATAATCCACAACCTGTGAGCTTCCGAGTCTCATGAAAACCTCGCTCCTTTTCCGGGTCGTCTTCCTTGCCTCGTTCGCCTTTCCTTCCATCCTTGGGCAACAGTATGCAGGAGAGAATATCCGTAGTTCTCTCCTCAACTTGCGTCCTATCGGCGCCGAACTAGCTTTCTGGAACATCAAGGATTCAGAAGGAAGAAATGCTACCCTCCTTAACTACTTCTCCCTCCCCACCACAACTAACCAGAGGCAAGACACGACGAAGGTGCAGCGTGTTGTTATAACTATCCCAGGTGGTGCACGGGACCCTTGGGCCTATTTTTCTGATACCTGGAATGCCCTCAAGAATACCGCTAGCATCAATCCTGCCATCACAGAAGAGAGCATCGCCATCCTTGCGCCTTTCTGGGCTTCCGACCTAGACGGTAATAGCGGTAAATATCCCGCCCAGAATGGGGTTTCTGTGAGCATCTATGAACACCTGTGTCGCGTGGCTATTGAAGGCTAACGAGTTCTTTAACAGACTTCTACTGCCCTCGTCTGGCATAGTGCGCACATGTCTGTCATGTCCCTTGAGCCTTCCTGACCTTTCCTGTTTGAACATAGATCAGCATTGGGGAGACGGTGCCACAGCAAAGTACCCATCTGAGAGCACTGTGTCTTCGTATGATGTCCTAGACCAGATCCTTCGGTATTTCGACGATCCCAGACTTTATCCCAATATGAAACAGATTGTTGTGGCGGGCCATTCTATGGGTGCTCAGATGGTCAATCGCTATGCAGCGGTTGGAAAGGAGCTCCTTCTAAGGAGTGTGTAGAGAAGCAATCTTTTCACCGTGATCCAGCGCTCACTTATCTTCTGTCTAGCTCCTGTGGTGTACTGGGTGGCCAACCCGGCATCGTTCCTTTGGCTAGACGATGACAGACCTCTACCGACGGAGAACTGCGAGAAGTATGACAAATGGAAATATGGTTTCTCGGACTATACCCACGAATATGAACGGTCGTTCGTGGACGTCGGAAGACTGACTGGTTTAGTTAGCGCTCGCTACAGGCGCAGGGATATCGCTTATGTGCGTTGCCTGGATGACTTTGGCAACCCCGCTCCTACCAACTGTGCAGTTCAGTCTCAGGGGTGAGCAGCCTTCTCTGAAGGAATGTGTATGTATGTACTCATCGCATTCGTGAGCAGGAGAAATCGTGCGGAGCGGTTTTATAACTTTTTGAGGGCGTTCCCGCCGGACAGAGGTGATACTGTGGACTACATCCCCAACGTAGGCCACGACAACCCACGGACCATGAACTCTGAAGCAGCGAGATATCGTCTCTTGTGAGTTCACCCGTAACTTTCGTCCTGAAGTTTAATTCTTACCTTCTGTCTTGGCCACTAGTGTTGATAACTTCAATGGAAATCGCAGCCGACACGCTGATTTTGGCCAGAGGCAGCTGGAAGGTGGTATTGATAACCCACGCCCCAACTAGTAGATTGCGCACAGGGCCTTTCCCCTCGTTCTTTATTCTTTATATGTTGTTGCCCGTCGTCTTTCCTTCAAAATAGAGTATTGTAAATTTGTTTGTTGCTACCTCCCTGGCTGTGGTAATCTCCCCGACCGTTAAATATTATAGTACTGGTATACAACAAAAACGAATAAAACTACAGATTAAGAGAGCTTCCCGTCCATCTATTGGCAGTGGGTAGCGTTCCCACCGCGTCTACGAGGACACCCTCAGTGCGCGTGGGCCAGGGGTTTTCTCTGGAAGGCGCTTAACCCGAGTCTGCACAAGTGGCGTCAGTAAGGATTGAAGAGGGGGATAGAAAGAGCGCTGACGTTGGTCTCTGCGCGTACTGCCTTGCTACGAGAATAGCCAGGGTAGTCTGGAGTGTGGCCCAGATAAAGATGGGCTACAACGACGGGTTGAGCGTTAAGAAAGGGTGTGCAGGTCCCGGGGAGCGCGTGCATACCTTAGAGCGGGCCAAAATGGTGTTATACATGATAATTGATTCTCGTTTGAGTCTTTGGAAAGAGACGGCGCGCTCGAAGTGTTTGCAGATGCTCTTGATGAGTCTGTACCATTCCCCACTTTGTTATATACTCCGGGAAGTGGGTAAAGTCCAGAACATCCTACAGAACGACAAGGGATGAGGCGATGAAATTCGGGATACATTTCGGGTCCGGGATGTGTCTGGAATTGGTCCCGACAGAAGCCAGACGGTATGCGCGCTTGCGTTCTGCGTTCTGGACTCGTGTTGCGTTTTGGTGGCGGTGGTGGAAGAAGGGTCTCGGCTTCCGGTAATTCGCTCCGAGGTCAGGCGGGCGCCACAATTTGTTTCGTGAAGTTGATTGTAGGGAGAATACATTGGCCAATAGACTCATGATGATTACATAGAGCAGTGTTTCGCGACGGTAGAGCTCGAGATCGCAAAGCGTCGCGACGGGAGCGCCTGAGTATTCAGGTTCGGTCCGAGACACACCACGCAGAAACGTAGAGAAGGTAAGAGAGTGTTGCAATTGGTACAGTTCTCAGTCCGTCCTTTGCAGCATGCCTCAGTTACTCCGGCCACCCTCTCCGCCGAAGAATCCTCGCTGCGCCGCCCAGGTCGTGTCTCATAGACAAAATGGTGTTCTGTCGTATGCTAGTATGAAGCTCTCGCAACGACGCGCACTCCCCTGCAATAACCATCTTCTGGAATTGTGGGGCCTGGAGAATTATGAACTGTCGAAGCATTTCCTGAGGAGTGGGGGTAGATGCAAAAGGGCGCGATGTCGCGACCTACGTTCTACTGCTCAACTTTTAGGAGAAGGAAGGAATCGTTGCCCGCGTGGAACGACGCGCGCACCCTGCCAGTTTGATAGAACGAGAATTCGAGAACTGTCATCAGGATCGACGAGGATATGACGATAGAATCGAGAGCCCTTGCCTGTCGTTGACGAGCCTCGGGACTCTCCATGGAAGTTATTGAGAACTTCGCCTCATAAACCATGGTAGCACGTGATCATCATCCAGGACGATGCCACAAGTTGAAGTACACATTGAAACCGGTGCCCCGACATTGCTAGGTTACTTCTTATCGTGCGTGTTTTCAAGAACATGTCGTAGTAACAGAACAGAACATCGCGTTCGGGGGGAAACTAAGACTACAACAAACATATTTCGGTTTACTACTTCCCTTCCATCATATCTATATAAGTATCAAAACAGGTCCATTTGAGCCCTTTAAATAGCACGATCCTTAATTGCAGCGAAGAGCAACAGATCGCAGACCCTCTTGGAGTAACCCCACTCGTTGTCATACCAGGCGATGAGCTTGACAAAGCCCTTGTTCAGTTGGATACCAGCGCTGGCATCGAAGATCGACGAGGCATCGTGGCCAACGAAGTCAGCGGAGACGACGGAGTCAGTGGTGTAGTCGAGGATACCCTTGAGGGGGCCGTCAGCAGCCTCCTTAACGGCAGCCTTGATCTCGTCGTAGGTGGCCTCCTTCTCGAGACGAACGACAAGGTCAACAACGGAGACATCGATCGTGGGGACACGGAAGGAGAGACCGCTATTTAAGGTTCAGAGATAAAACAAGGATACATAGGGAGGAAACAACGTACGTGAGCTTTCCGTTCAAGGAAGGGATGACCTTTCCGACGGCCTTGGCGGCACCAGTGGAGGAGGGGATGATGTTGTTGTTGACGCTACGTCCACCACGCCAGTCCTTGTTTGAGGGACCGTCAACAGTCTTCTGGGTTGCTGTGGAGGCGTGGATGGTGGACATCAAACCCTCGACGATACCAAACTTGTCGTGGATAACCTTGGCGAGGGGGGCCAGGCAGTTGGTTGTGCAGGACGCGTTGGAAATCTAGATGCAAACCACATCAGTCAAATCGCCCGGCCATCGGAGAGGTAAGAGAAAAGAAAGACATGACGTCATCCAGGATGACACCGACGATGTCTGTTATCTAGGGATGAATGGGCACATACCACAGTGTATTTTGAGTCGTAGGTATCGTGGTTGACACCCATGACGAACATCGGCGCATCGGCGGACGGTGCGGAGATAATGACCTTCTTGGCACCACCCTTCAAGTGGGCAGAGGCCCTAGGAATGATGTCAAACAGGAATAGTACCTGGGAAGAAACGAACGCACTTTTCGACGGTGGTGAAGACACCCTATAGGATAACGGTTGAATGAGCGAACGTTCGTGGTTAAATGCGGCCGCAGAACTCACGGTAGATTCTACGATGTAGTCGGCACCCACTGAGCCCCAAGGAATAGCACTGGGATCCTTTTCGCCGAAGACCTTGATGGGCTTTCCGTTGATGACGAGCTCCCCGTTGGTGGCCTCAACTGTGCCCTTGAAGCGGCCATGGACGGAGTCGTACTTGAACATGTAGACCTATTTTAGATATTATTTAGATGCTGCAATGCGACAAGGGAGGTGAGGAGATATACCATGTATTCAAGGTTAATGAAGGGGCTTGAATAGTCGCGCATAAGGAGACAGTGGGATGGAAAAGGAACCGAGAGATACGCACTCGTTCACAGCAACGACGCTGAGCTCCTCATAGTCGAGAGCATTTCGGAGGACGATACGACCGATACGTCCTAGCAGCCACTCAGTAAATAAATCCTATACGTCCAGAAAGATAACTCACCGAAACTGGAAAGGAGGGAAGAGCAAGAATGAGTACAACTTTGGCTTTAGTCTCAGATGTGAACATACCCGTTGATTCCGACTTTGACGGGCTACAAACGAGGACTGGTCAGTGTGTAGATCGTGCTGGAGAGATTATGCTACTGACCATTGCCTATTGAGTAGGTTAGAAGTAATGGATTGGATGAAGTGGTGGTGGTTGAGGAAGGAACAGCCACGAATCGTCGGTGGCCTTTTATAGATTTCGCGTAGATAATCCATCGCCGATCGATTATAATTGCATCACGACCAAACAACTCCTGACTAAACAGTCGCGACTAGAGCTAGCTCCTTCTTCCTTATGATACGTTCCAGATGTTCATTTATAGCCGCACTGGACTGAACCCTATGTGTATTCTTTCTTTTACATGTCCTGGGTCTCTTTCTCTTGAGCTCACTTCAGCTGACCTGCTACAGGAATTCTCTGGAGTCTGGGCTACTTTACGGGTACCCGCTAGTCGGAACGCGATCGATAGGTTCGGGCCAAAGCGGACGAGCTCAGCTCGGAGCCATTTCTCCAGACAAGAGTGCACAAGCTCTTCCATCAAGAGATTCGTCAGAAACCCTGAGCCTGTGAGTCTATAGGCTGATCGAGGCCCTTCCCCAATGGATTGTCCAGAAACAAGCGTCCAATCCTCTGCGACTTTCTTCCGATTAACCAATGGGACTTGTTGTGCCCCTGACCCTCACAGTCGTACTCGATAACTGATTTCAGTCCCCCAGCCGATGGCATCAAGTCACATCGATACCTCCGAACGGGTCATGATCGTCGGCCATTACCGACGCCCGAGGTTTCATGATTTCATGATCCGTCCTTTCCACCCAATAATTACTAATTTGCCACATAGCGAGGCGGGAGGATCATCTCATCTCATTTACAACTATACGCACACGTTCGTCCCTCTTCTAGCTTTCTCTCGTCATTCCCGTGTATTCTAATCCCAGCTTCTTTCCGAAACCTCCAGAACGACACGAGATGCAAGAAACCCGAGAGTGAGAGCACGACGGCCTCTTCATGTCTACCACTGGCACGGTACGCTGTGAGAAAGTTTAAGCACCCGCTGACGAAGAAGCCTTGGGACATTAAAGAGTTTAGCCCCATATTCAAGTCATCTCGGTCATCATCACTGAGCGAATGCGGTGGGACGCATGTCGTGCCGAGGATAGATATACTGTTCGAAAATGAGATGGGTCGGCCGTGCGAGGACGTCGGTCAGTGCTTACCAGAGGTTAACGAGGATGATAGTCCCTGGCGAGAGGGGTTAATTCGTCACCGATGTTTCTTGGTGTTCAGTGCTTACCCCATATCCAACTGCAGCCTGGAGTCTCCATCTCCAAGGACCACTGTAGCTGCCAGGTGCAAGCGCAGAACATTAAGAAGAAGAAAAGATGGACTACATCTTCGGCCTCATCGCTCGCGACTATAAATGTTGTCTCATGTCTCAGATCAGCGCCGGCGTCCCGCGGCGTTAACATGTTTTTCGGCTGTGGCGGAAGGATAGGTATGTCTCCTCAGGCATACTTAAGGCTTAGCACTACGTTTCCGGGGACTTTGGGCCGTGTTTTACATCCCCACATAGTCTTCTATAGTCGAGGGACTCATACTTGCTTGAAGGACGCGTACGAGCACAAACGATTATCTTCAGACACTGCATATATCTTGAACACACGTAGATCTTGTTGGCTGTGTATACCAAAGCTATCGGGTTGCTATTCTTGCCAGGAGGAATCTCTTTGGACATATCTGCTGGCAGATGATTGCTCCGCATATTCAGAAAACTGAGGAAGCAGGACTCGAACACAACCGATGAGGGGTATCCAAGTCTGTCCGTCTGTAAGAAACTCATGTTGCTGCTCTGAAGTCATATCCCTTCCATTACTGTAGCATAAGTACTATGAAGCCAGTCGGTCACTGATAGCAGAACGGAGAAGCAAATTAGACATATTTTGTCGTCCCACCCTATTGCTCATGCTGTCAAAAAAACGTGTTTCGGAAGTGTTGATTAGAATAGTCAAAGGTTGCAGCTAGAAGACGTAGTACATATCAGGTCATTTCCCCCTCCCCCTCCTCCTCCTCCAGTGTCTGGGCCGCCTGAACTTTCCACTGACTCAGAAAACCTGTCTCGTCTATCCCCGCTTGGCACGATAGCGGTAGAAGTCCTTTCAGAGTCTGCGCGAGATGAAGGGTCTCCAAAATCTTTCGACGAAGCTGGAGCCAAGTCGTCTTCTTCCCAGGCTCCTCTAACAAATCGAGCTTCAGGCGCTCATGTTTTGGCAGGTCCAGTATCTTGCTATCGAAATTCGCAAACCATTCCATGTCCGTCTTCGTAATTCGCCATGCGCTCATGTATATTGTCTCTTTCATGATATGGTGCTGAAAGTCCCTGATATCAAAGAGAGCAAGTAATTGGCTCTGGAGCCGGAACACTGTCTCTTGTTTGGCCCAATAATAGTCGGTGGAGTTCCTAAGATCTGACGTCAAATCGAACATATGCTCCCATGGAAACTCGTCCATCGCCACCAAGAGCACGGAACCAAACCAAGTTTCCACAGATAAAGCCCTCTCGAGGAAGAGAACTATCTGCAAGAGGACATCTATTGAGAGTATCATGTTGGAAGCCCAAGCAATCAGATGAGTAGGAGAATGTAACGACCTTGGTTTGTATAATTAACGATGTCTAGTTCTTGGATCTTGCCGTCGATGGTTTTAGCTATCTTAGATCGATGGAACCCATCTCCGAATTCGAAAGAGAAAACATCTTCATTCAAATCTCGCAGCAAGATTTCGGCTTGGACATCCTCCCTAATGACATCCTTACCCAAAAAATTCTCGTACAATACAAACAGCGAAGGCTCTGGACTGTCTGAAGGCCCCTGATCTTCTGGACAGATAATATCTCGAACTGTCTCTCAAGAGAGGGAAGATAGGCAGCGGAAGATGTTGTTCTTGATTACGACACTGTTTCCGAGATTATGACGAGTCCAATGGATTGTGGCTCGGAACAGAGGATTATCAGGTGGCGATTTTTTGTACAAGTGGATTTCAAGAGTACACCAGCTCTCGAGGTACGCGCGATGTTCGGTTATTTCTTTATCACCGTTGCCTTTGTCGATTGGTTTAGAGGACGCGTCAGTGGAATTACATGGCAGGATGCAACTCCGGGAAGCAAAGGATCGAATCAGGCTTCCCCACGACCGAGCAATTATGCGGACCGCAAGAAAAGAGAAAACATAAAAAAGCCACGCTTGGGGTGATTTGTAGGGGCAAGCGGTGGGAGGTACACCTGATAAGATAGTACGAAGATGATAGGATGTCGGCAGTAGTGATGAGAGTGAATGTCGCAATGAAGAAGACGATTACGGAAGGGATGGAAGCAATAACGGAGTTCCTGTCCCATAGTAGCTCTAGCAGCCCCAAGAAAAAAAGGAACACTGAGGTTTGTAACATCGTCGGAAGCGCCCCAATTATTGCTGGGACTTGCCAGTCCACCAGGCCTTGGAAGCGCCACTGGCGGAAGACTAAGGCATCCTTTGGCGACAATACCACATCTCTCTGGTACTCTGCAATCCATTGTTTAGCCACTATGCCCACGAGCGCAGCGGAAAGGCTGAAGCAGAGACTTGAGAACCAATAAACATCGATCCGTACAGAAGAAGGCTCGGGGGTAAAATTGACGGCGAGGGAACGAGCAGCCTCAACGCTCGATCTGTCTCCCAATTGAAGTGCGATCTGTTGATTGAGGAGACGATGAGTGACATCGTCTGGATCCTCCTCCAGCCATTTGTACGAGTCAATGAGGAATGCTGTGACGATAGCAGAAAACAGACCAGTCTGCGCAGGAGCCCTTATGTCACGGCCTGAAGCACACGTAGCGGAAGAGAACTCACGAAAGTCAAGAGATTGGATATATCAGAACTCCATCCATCACTCATCTCCTTGTCATACTTCTCCACGGCAAGTCTGCAATTATCCCAAGGATCGCCTTCCACAGTTGGGCCAGATTGGAATGTAACATCCCGATCCCACATTTTCGGCTACATACAGCGGCAGGATAGAGAGAGATAGATAAGCGGCTATAGACGATACACGCTTACCATTTTGGAAGTATTTTTGGTACCTTTCTCCATGTCTTGAGGTCCGTCGTCGCCCTTTCTCGGCTCCTGTTTAATTGGGTCACTCGTCTCTTGCTCTTGTTCTGTAAAGGCGTCTTGAGCCGTTAGGACATGAGTACCTAGACATTTTCCTCCACCTTGCATGGCGTAGCCAAAAAGTTGCGGTGATTATTGAAAGGATTGCTTTCGTATAGCAAAGATGGAGACGACAGGTAAGTGATTAAGTGCCAGGGGAACTTCCATTGCCAAAGCCTTCCACGTGCACGACGGAAGGAAACTGAGTTTGATTTGAGCTACATTATGATAGGATGCACCTGACAGTCGTGATGATAGATGTGCTAGGTACTTGGAGCTAGGTC
>RZIO01000018.1:972242-1018207 GCA_004338095.1 Gloeostereum incarnatum
CGCGTTAAGTAGATACGCGTTGGATACGCGCGTTGACGACGCCTGCGCAGCGGAATATCTTTCAATTGGTCCCATCGTGGGAGGAGCTTGAGCCTGAGGGGGATCCGGAATACCGTTGAGCTTGAGCTCGGAGTCCCAAGATGGGACCGAGGTAACTCGGGTATATGTATGTCCTAATTTGGACAAGGGCGGCGCATTGTCCTTTTTGTGAACCTCGATCAGACTTTTTTGTTCAGCATTGTTTCCTGGATGGTAACCGGCGTCGCTGGGAACAATAGTCTCGTGTCAAACGAGATATATAAAAGGGAATGGCCCAAAAGTTCTGTTAGTATCCACCACCCAACTCTCCCACTCACTTTTTCTTACGTTCCTTTACGCCCCCTCAGTTTTGGTGCACTGGTGCATCAAATACTATCCAACTTCTAGACGCACAAACTAGCCCGGCTGCTTTGAAAACGAACATATACGACTAGTAACAATGTTGCCTCCTCGTGCTTGTAGGTTCTTTTCGGTCGGAGGGGAGCTTATTTCTGACAGTTTCATAGATTTCTTCATTGGCCTGAACATCATCAGGATCCTGAGTATAATTGCTCTCATCTTGGTCTTTGCTAGCAACATAGTCACACTCGCCCATGATATCGAGGCTGTCAACCGCTTCCTCAAGGCTGGGGAAGACGCTGATTCCAGCGCGAGCAACTCCACGCTGATAATAGAGAAGGGTGATTACATTGAGTGAGTTTGAACTGCACCCTGCTTATGAATAGTGCTAAATAGCTTCTAGAGGAAGCACTGTGCCCAACCAAGTTGCTGGGATCTTCTGGGCAGTCCTTAACCGTCTGCTCATCCTGTTCCAAACTATTGTCCTCGTCCTCTCCGAAGTCGGCTGGCCAGCCTCCTTCTTTGACCGCTTCTTCCCCGTTCTCGGACACGAATTTGGTCTCGGTGCCTTGGGTGTCATTCAGTGCTTGTACGTGGCCAGTATCACCCCGACCGATGCTGAACTAATGATGTTTGTGCTTCCTACAGAATCGGAGCAGCTATCCTCTCCCATCATGTCGATGACTTCACCCTTGTCGCAGCCTTCTTCCTTTTCTCAATTGGATGTCTCAACATCCTCATCGGTCTCATATTCCGGCAAGGAGCTAAATCCAAACGCTCTGTCACCTCCTGGCGCGATCACGCAAAGGGCGCTCTGCCCACTCACGTCGCTGGTGTCGACGTTCGCCCCGTGGTCAACAACCCTCCTACCTTCGTGTCCAACATGTTCGGTGGCAAAGACAAGGGTAACGACGCGCATGAAAACGAATCCACCGCCCCGAGCAGGGCTGGACTTGGGTTCGGCAGGCAAGCAGAGAAGGCTGCTGCGTTCAAAGGGTTCCTAATCTCCAGACCTTTGGAGTCTCTCCCGAGGTACGCGCCGAAACCTACGGCAGAACATTGATGGACTGTTGTATCTTTACTGCATTTGTATCATCATTCCCTGCATTCTTTACCCTCTGTATCCCTACACTTTACAATACATTCTGATTTTTTGAACAAGCGGTGAAGCGCCACGTTCTCCAGGTCTGACATAATCCGGACACGTCGACGCTAGTACGTGTCTTTCCATTTCGAGAACTTTCATATTTACTTCCAACACCGTTACTTCTACGGCCCTTAGATGCTGCTAGCTTGCCCATAATTATTGTCTAATTCTCTTTGAAAATGCATCTCCTGAACGCCTGGCATGCTGTTTGCCTCGCTCTACTCTTGCCTTCCTCTGCGTTGGCCTCTGTCCTGGCAATTGACTATGGGACGGACTGGATAAAGGCTTCGTTAATGAAGCCTGGTGTTCCTTTTGACGTACTACTAAACAAGGATTCCAAGAGGAAAATCCAGGCCTCAGTTGGCTGGAAACAGTCCGATAGGCTGTTTGGATCGGATGCTTTCAATCTAGTTAGTATACTGACACGGCTCATTCATCATGTATGATGCTAATAAACGTTTCAACCAGGCTTCTAGATTCCCTTCCGACTCTTTCTCGTCTCTAAAGCTCCTCCAGGCAGCTCCTTACAATTCTGACGTGGTCTCCTACTTCGCCACCATCTCCACCGCCGAAGTCACAGAGACCTCTCGGACGACAGTCGCTCTCAAGCAGAGCGACGGAAAAGAATGGTCCGTCGAGGAGCTCGTCGCCATGCAATTCGCCTACGTCAAATCCCTAGCAGAGTCCTTCGGCGGCGAAAAGGTCACCGACGTCATCGTCACCGTCCCCCCATACTACTCCCAATTCGAACGCGACGCCGTAGCAGACGCTATCGAGATCTCCGGCCTGCGCACTCTCGCGCTGATCAACGATGGGACTGCTGTGGCCGTCAACTACGCCATGACGAGGACGTTTTCCGGTCCGGAGACGCATATCATTTACGACGCGGGCGCTTCGTCCATTTGCGCGACGGTCGTGACGTTTGACTCGGACAAGAAGGCTACGCCGGCTGGAACGACGATTACTGTTGGTGGTGTTGGTTATGATCGTATCACTGCGGGGACGGAGCTTGATCGTCGGCTGAGGGAGATTTTGATAGAGAAGTTTAACAGCAAGCACGGGAAGGATGTTCGGAAGGATAAGAAAGCGATGGCGAAGCTCTGGAAGGAGGCGGGGCGGGTTAAGGCCATTCTGAGCGCCAACACGGAGGCTGTCTCTTCCATCGAAAGCCTTGCTTGGGATATCGACTTCAAAGCCAAGGTTACGCGCAAGGAGTTTGAGGCTGCATGTCATGATTTGAAACCCAAATATACCCAGCCGATCTTGGATGCGTTGAAGAATGCTGGTCTGTCATTGGTATGTGATTTTTGTGTCCTTTCATCGTTCGACTGCTAATTATGGGGACTAGTCCGACGTCTCTTCTGTGATCTTGGCGGGTGGAAGCACAAGGACGCCCATGATTCAGGCTGCTGTTAAATCTGCTGTTGGCGAGGACAAGATTGCTCAGAACGTCAACGCAGATGAAGCCGCAGTCCTCGGCGCTGGATTGTACGGCGCCGGGCTCAGTAGACAGTTCAAGACCAAGAACATCAAGGTGCAGGACATTCTCGCTCACGACGTGCAGGCATCCTATTTTGCTGCCCCACCTTCCCCATCCACGAAGCCCCGCTCGATCACGACGAGCATCTTCCCAGCGGGCTCGAAAGTCGGCACGAAGAAGACGTTGACGTTCAAGCGCAAGGAGGACTTTGATATCTACCTCGACTACAAGCACGAGGTTTCACGGTGCGTTTCTTCCCCGTTCGACATCCTGTCTATTCAATAACTTGATCTGTTTATTTCTAGAGGGTTCCCTACACGCTTCCTTGAGGCGGAACTGACAGGTGTCAGCGAAGCCATCGGAAATCTGACTGAGCGAGGTGCTGTCGACCCCGTCGTAAAGGCGACTCTCACCTTATCCGAGTCCGGATTCATCTCCGTTTCTGATGCCATTGCGTTTGGAGAGATCAAGGACGAGTCAATCACAGGTCAGTAACAGCACAGTTCGCCCATACTTTTTTTCCGTCTCAATTGGTCGGCGTTCAGGCAAACTGAAAAACCTTTTCGGCGCAGGGAGTTCTTCAAGCGAAGAGGAGACACAGTCGGCGGATAATAGTCCTCCCCGGGAAGAATCTTCGTCCTCGTCATCTTCAGCGGCTGAAAAGGCTGCCGAGACGCAGAAGCCCTCTTTGAAGGAATTAGGCACCATTCCATTGAACATTACTGTTCAGTTCCCCACGATACCTCCGATGACTGTGACTGAGAAGCAAGCAGCGCGGACTAGGTGGGTACCTTATTGTGTTCCTTTTTTACTGCTGTCTGATGTCTGGAAAGACTACGTGCCCTTGACATCGAAGAAGCTGCGAAATACCGACGCGAAGAGGCTAGGAATACTCTAGAGAGCTATCTCTACCGCCTTCGTGATCTCCTTGACGAGGAGAACACCGAAACTCCCTTCAGGAAATGCTCACAGTCAAGCGAGAGAAAGGCCATCGAACAGAAACTCGAGGAGACCTTCACATGGCTGCATGACAAGGGCGATGTTGCGGAGACGTCGCAGTTGTTGGACAAGCGGAACGCATTAGAGTGAGTGTTCCTTACCTCGCTGGTACGATGATGAGTATAAACGGAAATTGATGGATGGTGTTTAGGAGTCTCGAACGGCCGATAATCCACCGATATCAAGAGATTGAAGCGTTCCCACAGGCGTTGAACTCGAGTCAGATGTGGAACTGGAGCACGCGGTTGTTCCTCACTGAAGCGAGGGAGAATCTGACGGCTGAGGCTGAAGCAGGGTTGCCGTCCAAATGGACAAAGGAGGAGCTTGATGGGCTGGAGAAGACGTTGAAGGAACATGAAACATGGCTGAACATATGGGTGGAGAAGCAGAAATCGGTAAAGCCGAACGAGGACCCCGTTATCGATACGACAGAGATGAAGGCTCGGGCTAAAGTGCTAGAGACGCACCTGCAGAAGCTTTGGAAGAGGAAGACGCCGAAGGTGAAGAAGACCAGTTCGACGACGACATCGACGAGCGCCACAGAAGCGCCGTCAGAATCGGTAAAAGTGGCGGAGGAGCCAGTAGAGTCACCAGTGCCTGCAGACGAGGAACAGGCCCCTCTGCAGCCACCACCAGAAGACATTCACGATGAACTGTAGAGTTGTGCATAATACATACCCTAGAGGGGCTATTTGGGATGACATCGTCGGATTAATTTTCAATCGGCCTGCAGACCGTTTTGATCGCCATCAGGCTCAGGCTCATCCTACTATAACTAAACACTTGGTCTTCGTATAATCTCGCACACGTCACCCCAGTCTAAATATGCTTCAGGAATATCGCTCTAAAAGTTAAACACTGGGCCGTCAATTGTAATCAGTACGTATTCCTTTGATACGATAGGGCGATCGACACAGACCTAATGGGGTGGGGATTGTCGTTGGGAACTTGCCGAGCGCCGAAATCAGCTCTCCGAGACCCACTGCCGTTGAAGTTGTCCAAGCTGACGCAGCGAATAAGAATGAAGATCGGAGATGATGAATAGCTGAGAGGCAGCTTACAAGAGACGGTAGAGTCCCGGTTCCCTTGCAAACATGACTGGGGCGTTGTGCCCGACACCTGCGTTGTAGTCCACAGTGTCTCCGGCATCTGGAGGGAATCGTGCGAAAAAATTGTATAGTCTTTGGCCACGAGTCGGGCTAGCAAGATAAACATAAGTTTTCCGTTGGGATGCAACAGACTAGATGCTCACCCGCTCGGCTGAGGAGCACAGTTGTCGGAGACGTCACCATTGTCATTCAGGCCTCGAGCATAAGCGATGTCCCGAGAACGATATCTAGCCAGCACCCCAGCAGGGTTAGAGTTGACAAAAGCGTTCTCGTAGGCGTTGACGTAGTTGCTAAGTCCGTCTCTCCAATCGTTATAGACTGAGCAAGATGCAGTGGACAATGGGCGGTCGGGGGTGAACCAGAGTAAGGAGTTTGGATTACCCACCCAGTAAACAATACGGGCTGAGAAGGACAGTTTAAATGACGGTTGAGAGCTGTTGATGTGGACTCACTTCTGAGATTCAACACTTTTCCGACGGCAGCATAGCGTTGTGCCATCTGAGCACCACGAGAATGACCTGCGACGATGATTTGTTCTAGATTGGGATATACGGCCGCGTTGTCGAAATACTGCAAAATCTGGTCCATGACATCGAAAGAGGACACAGACCGTTGGGAGGAAGGATTGGTGTTGGTGTCTCCACCACTCCATCCGGTGCCTGTCTCTCGTTAGCTAGCGTCGTGGAAGTGCCTGCGATCAGACGTACCTCGCCAGGTAAGGACACTGGTAGTCTAGAAAGTTGTGTGTGTGTGAGGGTTAGAGTCCATTAATGGGTACATCACTTACCGAAACGCCGCCAGTTACGGGATAACCCCTACCAGCATCCGCCTCGTTGGCCCAGAACGGCGAGATAATTGCAACGCTTTGCTGGGTCACAGCGGAATTAATGGCCGTGGCACCAGGGAGGGCGGTAAGAAGGTTGGAAAAATACGCCCAAGCATCGCGATTTGATCCAGAAAGGATGACGATAGCACGCCTGACGTTGACCGGGTTTTGGCGCTGACCACCTGGGGCGGAGAAATAATTGATCAGGGTAGTGTTTCTCCCATTGGCATCCCGAATGTTAAAAAATGCCTTTTCGCCGCCAGACACAGTGGGCAGTGTGTTAGTGATGGTCTGGCCGGCGTATTGCTGAGCAAATACGAAGGGAAGGACACCAAGAGCCAAGCAACCAGACAAGAACTTCATGAAAGCAGCACAGAACGCTGGGTAATGTCGGGCAAGTGACTTTGTTCTGATGCTTTTATATGTCGGGCTTTCTCAGGGAATGCCATCGCCGATAGAGAGGGATGCCCAGACCTGACGGTGATTCAGACTGTCCATCAGCGACGATATTGACCCAACTGCCGGTCGACGTTGCAGCGAGACAAGAACACCCTGAGAGTCGGATCGTTTTCAGGAACAACTTGAATTCCTCATTATGAACAGCCAGACCTTCAGGATTACTAAGGTTGTGTGGCTCAATAGAGCTGAGATCCGAAGTCCGTCCTATCGACCCTCAAGCTGTGGCGAGGATCGCGGAAACAGCTTAAACGCTCTGAGGAGAGCATGGTTTGGACTCTTTTAGATCTCTCTGTATAATCAGGACCGTAATCATTCATCGGTCTGTTCCAGGATATGACATCCTTCAGGTTAGTGACGTCCGAAAAATCATGTGTCGGGTCGGTTCAGTCAAGGACGCGGAAGAAGGAAGCCTCTGGAAGCCTTTCCAACAGATCAACAGACTGCTCGGAGATAATCCATGAGGTCGAACTATTTCAGATTCCGGAGACGTCGCCATATGGTGGAACTTCAAATGAAGAGGACACAGAGTACATATCTGCCATGTACATATCGCCTTGAAATCATCCCAGAGGTTCAGGCACATGTCCTTTATGGTACAGGTTGTCGCAGGACTTGCCACCTATCAGTGAAAGAATGCTAGCATCCGCAGAATATGTAGAGGTGTAATCGCAAGGAGGGATGAAGCAAGTACTAGAGTAGAAGCAGGTACGTCGGAGAGTCACATGAACCCGGGTCTTGCCTGAGGTCGGACGATCAACTTGTCCTTTTGCTCAGGTGGATCCATTGTGAATGAGACGAAGGAGTCACGTCCAGCACAACTTGATCAAACGAAAGGTGTGCCGTGGATGGCAGGCATAAGTTGACAATCGTCTAAAGCACTAATACAACCGCGTGCTACATAGATATACATACTACAGTAAAAGCGACGATAGTCGACGGGTACATAGAGATACATAGCCGAAGGGATAAAATGCACGTACATCAAGTTAACTATCAGAAAATAACCAGAGGATCCAATCCGATACCACCGTGGACCTCGCGCATATGTGCATAGATCCCCTCGCCCTTCGGGAAGGTCTTCATACATACCCAGCAGATATGACTCTTACATCTTGTGCAGGTGACATGGTTGCATCCCTCCGCACGCTCTATAGGCACCTTGCAACCCGGACAAGGTTTCACCCCGTGTTGTTCTGCCCATTCCTTGAAGAGGGTGTCGCCAGCGTCCTTTTCTGGGCACGCAAAGCCGTCATGATACTCAACGTGACATTCTGGGCAGATCTTGATAAGGCACGACGGACACTGGAGGACAGTACCTGGTGGAGCGCTCCTATAAATCTGCAGACAGTCCGGAGTCGGGCAATAATGGAACTCTTTCGGTCGGGACTGCACGTACGCGGAGAATGCAGCATTGACGACAGCGTCGAACTCGGACGTCGGCAGGACATTACGAGCGACATTGAGAGATATACGCTCGCTGCATTTGCCATCGTCTCCTAAACACGTCAGCGGGAAGAGCCGATTGTCTGTGGCAGCAGTGAAATACCCAGCAAGACAAGAGCGACAGTAGACATGTCCACAAGAGAGCTGTTTGCGAACAGTCACCTTGTCGAAGCACACGGGGCATCGCTGAGACGGATGAACTCTGTCAACGCGCTGTTCTTTCTCAACTGCCTGTACCGCAGTGAGCACCGCTTCGTAGTCGTCAAGACTGCCGCGGACGAGAAGCTTCTGGTCCCACAGGTTCAAGCTGATGTTCTCCTGCCCAAACCGTCGCTGAAGACTCTGCAGATGACCATTAAGAAACACGCCAACGAGACAGCCGAGAGGGATTGATCGAACTTCCTCCGACTGGAGCTCCGTTATCTTGTCTAGTAACAGGCGCTTGCCCTGCTCGCGCACCCGCGGTGATCCAAACAAGGTGAGCATCTGCCTTATAGGATCCATCTGGATAACCAAGCCAGGAAAACGGCGCTGGGCATCCTGGAGGAACTGAGCACCCATGGGACGACGGAAGAAACCGTCCCACGCAACGCGCCCAGGCATTCTCAAGATCTCGCCTTTGCGAACCTTCTCAAACTCTGCCTTGAGTTCACCCAGGTCTTTTGAGCTTTCCGCAGAAAGCTTGACTACAACGGGACCAGGTACAGGCCGCTGCACAATGGTGAGAGAGGAGCCTAGACGCCCGTACTGCCATACATGTCTCTGCAGGGAAATAACATCATTGTGAATGCGTGAAAAGACATCATGAGACATGGAGTACGTGATCGTGTGGAGGTGATGAGCGTTAAGCATCGCTGAACCCGTGCATTTGGGTTTCCGCCTATTCAGAAGTGTTGTCGCAAGCTTCGCATCGGCCGGATTCTTGAATCCCACCCAAGTGCGAACCCTTCCATCCCGGTAAGGAGGAGGGTGAGAGTCCCAGCTGGCAATTTCGAGGCCGGAGTGGAGCTCTAGAATTGTCCGTATGCCAATAAATGCTTTGTCGACGCTGTCGTATCGCCTACGTTGCAGTGTCACGTCATCAGAAGGGGCGAAGGCTTCTATCTCATCCCGTGTAATATCGGGAGGAAGGTTCCAGAAGCGAATTGTGAATGCACCTAAGGTCGGGAGGCCCCGGTAGAATGTTGCTGTGACGGAACATCCACGCAGAGGCTGTCTTGTCGCAGAAGCTATGGCTGCTTCTGCGCGTGTCCGAGTGGAGTAGCCTCCGTACCCAGTGATGGACGGGGCATCCCATTCTATTCGAACAATGGTGTCTTGGAAAACCGCAGTTCCCCGCCCACCAGTGTTCATGGAAAGGCGAGCAGAGAGTGTGGCGTTATAGTGTTCGGAGCCGTTCAGCGATATGGACGCCTCACGGGCCTCTGCGTGGGTCGCGTAGCGTACTTTAAATATCACAGAAGACTCCGAATTAGCAGACGGTGGACCTATCGGAGGCCTCAAGTCGACGATCTTGCCGAACTGGCTCAGCAGTCCATTTACCTCTGCCGTGGAAACCCGTGCAGGAACTTGACTAACGAAAACCCAAGGAGTCTCAAAACCCGTCGTCACATCCTGAACATCAAATCCGGCACCAAGTTTGACTTTGATGTGGTCATGAACGGTCATTGTCCAAGTCGAGAAGGGTGTAGTGGAGCTTGTATTGGTGTTACTGATCTGAGACGGTGCAGGCACAGCTGCAGACAATGCAGGAGCTATAGACTTCTGATCATGGCATTAATATCGAAGTGGGGTAGCGCATAGGAGTAACAAACCGGAGGATCATCATACTCAAGGTCTTCATGAACCCAGTCGCAATCATAACCCTTGTCGCATCTTCCGTTCAGCCACTTTCCGCAGACCCGAGAGTATCGAGGCCGCGGGTGTGGCTTCCGGGGTGGAGTGGGAAGAGTCAAGGAAGGGTCGTGCCGACATGGGCGATCGGGAACTTCGATATTATGCGAGAAACGGCAGGTAGACCCATAGGAGCAGCGCCCGTTGAGATAAGCATAACATGACTGAGTCGAGTGATAGTCGCCTGTGGGTAGAGCACTAGCGGAAGGCTTCAAGCACGTGTATGTCAAAACTAAGCGATGACGTAACTATGACGAGACGATAAAACTCACGACGTTTTGCTGATCCCTGTGGACGAAACGACAACTATCCCCTCGAAAACATCTACCCTTCGCCCAATTCCAGCATGTTTCTCGGAGGGCGTTGTTGGAATGCAAATCACCAGGGGCGGCGGAGGAGCGCGATCCCTCTGAAGACGAGTCCTCCGAAATCTCCAGCGACCGGTTGATGCTCTGTGGTTCTCTTCAGTAATGCCCGAACTGTAAAAAGCGGGAGACACATACACTCAAATCGGAATCGCTAGTCTCCGGCTCCATCCAAGCGGTGGGGTCCACTGCATACGTCCATCTTCCCGGATCCCAGGTCCCATCCTCGTCGTTTTCCTCGGTAATAGATTTTGATTGACCTGAGGAGGAGCGCGGGAGAGTGACTCTCGGGATTTGACCGGTCTTGTCAGCGGTTCTAAGTAAAGACGAATCATATGAAGCGGGTATGGGAGCAGGATGGACCCCCGAGGCTTCAGCTCGGTCCTTCGTGTTAGGCTTCGGGGCAGGATACTGGCAGGACTAGCTGAGGGTCAGCATCGCTTGGTGGGAAAAAAAAGGGAAAACATGATACCGACTTTTTGAGGAATAGAGGAAGTTTGCGGTGGAGGCAAATGTACAGGAAGTCGGGCGGCTGTATCCGCGTGGAGAGCTAACGGGTTTGGGTCCTTCTCGCTGACGATAGGTACCGACTCCTACATTCACAAGAAAAAATGAGTGGTTCTGGTACAGGCGGGCTTGATCTACTGTACGCTTACCTCAGGAGCCGAAAATTCTTTGATATTCAGCTGGAGTATATAATCAGTAATGTAGAAACCTCCCCGTTAATGAATATACAGCACACCTTGATACACATGGATTTTGCCAGCAAACTGTCCCATAAATATTCTCGAGGATGAAATCGGTGGCATCGGTCCATGTATGAGCATTTACCAGCCATGAAGTTGCGACATGGCTCTTTAAAAAGAGCTTGTGTCGGATAAATCTGTGGAAGCACAAGGTCAGCCATGAGCACTCCAGCAATCACAAGTCAATGCTGATGAAGACAAGGGAATCCAGAAATAAGTAGGAACATGGAGATGGATTCGGCGGGTCATAGGACGGGGAGAGAAAGAACATACATCGAAAGGCCTAACGGTATAATACGGCGGCCTGTGGAAAGGACGCACAGGTCCGTAACGATATGAAGAGTTTGTCTGTCCAGGTCGAGTGCATAGTGGATGCTCTTGTTGGTATGGTGGTGGCGCCTCAACCTCGTGAGGGCGTCCTAGACGGTCGATGTAGACCTGCGATTCGACGAGTTGTGGTAAGATTCATAGAAACATGGATGAACTGGCACACTTTTGAGGTATTCATCCTCTCGCCTGATGATTCTTTGTCTTTCCCTGAGCTCTGTTCAATAGTGTCAACATTGAAACTCTAGCCGCCGCCTTGCGAGAAACGCACGGGGTTTAGCGTGGCCGCGCACAAGTCATCAATCTTGTGAGACATCGCCGCCTCCAATTCTGAGGCTGGTAGGGTATATATGATAGCCACTTTGGGGAATTAGGACTGCGGCCGGTCGAGTCAAAAGAATGTAGACGCGGGACCGTGCGGGAGAAGATGCGGGTTGTGGACAAGATCATCTGATGAATCATAAGTGATGCATGATGGCTGCTGATCACGATCGTGACATAAGCTCCCCCCCTGAGCTCCGATGTCACATCGGAAGTCTAATAACCTTCAAAAATTAAACGATTTACATGGACACACAACATGTGGCATGATCTTGAATTGATCTTGGGTCGCAGAGCTAGTAGTAAACTACGGTGCACAACCCGCAGTCTTCAAAACGACCAAGTTCTTTCAACCTTCTCAGACCTTCTCTCTAGTTCTTGTATCACACGTGGTAGCTCTCACCGTCTTGCCTCAGATGTGCGTGACTATTACTTACAGCCAGACTGCAGTAGTAGGCCTCTGCAAGACTTTCGCATCAGTACATTTTTTACAGTGCTCGCTTCGCTCGCAACCGCTTTTTTGAATGAGTGCTGACTATGTTTCAATAAAATCTTCCTGTCAGCAGTGAGATACATGCGGTATTCTCGTAGAATAGTTAAGACATCGGCATAGCGGACTGGCTATACTTTGTCTTGACTTTATAGTCAATACAATCCGGGGGAGCCATTGAGATGGCGCGAGATTCCTAGTGATGGCGTCTGTGAAAATAGATGTATGAGTAGCTGTGGGGATCATGAACATAGACAGCAGGAAAAGAAGGGGGAAGCAGGCCTCCGTTGGGCCCGTCAGCGGAAGAATACGATGGTCAATAGGCAGTCAGAAGTGCTTCAAAAAACAATCTGCTAAGAATCCTGGAATCGCCGGCTGCGAACAAAGATTTGAGGCACTGTAGACTCTTCATGATGCGCGACAAAATGCAGTACGCCGCAGTCTTGATCGCAATGTCCTAGGTCGGATCTATGTGAGATTTAACCTTTACAGGCTCACAAATACACGGCTTCAACTTTAGAGCGTTTCATAAAAATCCGGCAGAGTCTATCATTGTGTCGGGCGTTTCACAGTTTCAAAATGTGGGCCACTGGACGGCGCACAGAATAAAACCGCAACAATGCTGGTCATAGGACCAAAATGTAGCAGAAAGTTCGATCTACTTGAGCCTTCCTCTTCAAGGTATCTCTGCTTTTTGAGTCGAAAAGTTGGATTAGAAGGCTTCCTTCTCGATAATCTAAGACTTCAAGCTCCTAACGATCGGGTTATGTGTGAAGGCCGTCGGCTGTAGAATAATCAATTTCGGCGGACAGCTCAGGACTACCCAGGGCCCAGGGCCTCTGCAATGTGCCACAAAGAAAAATTGAGAGTGCTATGACGAGGGAATAGCAACGGGGATATCCAGCAACATGCCTCGGGTTCAATGTTCCATACAGTATTGATTGCATGAATGGTGGTCGTTACTACGTCCGCATGCACCGGATTCCTCCGTCACTCGAAATCCATCCAGAGGTCAAAGAGGGCTGAGATGGTGAGCGATGCCAACACAGCAGTATTCAGATCTTCGAGGGTGCGGGTGTCGACGTATTCAAGTTGTGTTCCAGTATTGACGATGGTGGGTGGGCAGAAATCCACGTGACCACTACGCGCTCTAAACTGTTTTTGTCTGTTTGTCTATATTTTGGTTCAACTAGCGAAGTTGCAAATCGGGAGTTTCTCTTTTGCTCAAGCCACGACAAGTATAATTCTCTCGGAAAGGACTGACCCAGATACTCGCTCACCATCTTTCTCGCGAAATAGCGGCGCAAGATGTGGTCCAAGATTACCAGCGTAATAAAGTCAAGCCGCCAGGACCCAGACCAGACATCCAACAACCACCAAGCCTCAGTCATGTCTGGCGTTCTCGAACAGCATCCCAATCTATCCGTCTTTCACAATAGTAATGACCCCGACGTTCCCTTTCCATCTTCTCATAGTCCTCCTGGTTCTCCCTCCAAACACTCGCGGAGATCGGTTTTCACAAAGATGCTTAGCAGAGGTAATGATGACGGTTCTGTGCGAAGTGTAGGCCACCCTAAGCGCATACGCTCTCCTCTTCCTACAAACGGTGAGTGTTATCTGTTAAGCTGCCATCTCACGGTTAACAAGCGAGTGTTTCAAGGCTCTCAGCTCTCGCTGGGTCGCGCAGGCTCTAATGCCTCCGTCTTGTCGCCAGAGGCAGGACGCCGACCGTCACAAGACCTGCTACGGTCTAATGAGGACAATACGCGTCGCGCTGCCTCTAATGCCTCTCTGCTATCTCCTGAATCCGGGCGTAGATCGTCGCAGGACATGCTACGCTCAAACGACGATATGACGCGTTCTTCTGGTCTTGCACCCCGGCGGCCTTCTCTAGACATACTTAGACCCCGTCCATCACTGGATGCATTGAACACTATCGAAATGAACGCGCCGCTATCTCCTCCGATGATACCCACTCTTGAGCACAAGGGCTCAGTCCGGTCCATCCTCCGAGAACCTAATACTCCCGGTACAGGCCGGAATGTTCGCTTTTTCTCTCGTGATATCTACGGGGTTAGGTCTCCTGACGAATCTGCGGTCGATTCAGACACTCAGACACCCCAACTCTCTCAGGAAGAACAACAGAATGACTTCCTTCAACAAATACAGGAGATGGAACCCCAGACGACGAGTACACCGCTCACGATGCCTCGCACGACGTCATCTGGGAGGAACGCGAAACCTTCCTTGGCGGAAGTTTTTTCCCCGTTGAGAGAAATGGAGCAGAGTCATTCGAGACAAGAGTCTGACATGTCTCTCGACCTCTTCCTTCCTGCCATTCCTCCCCCTGGGTTAGACTTTGACTTTGGGGTCCCAATTGTTGACACGACAGCACCTATGGATACCTCACATCCTGCTCAAATCGTGCCTATGTCCTCTACGCCGTTTAGAGACTTCAAAGGAAAAACAAAGGAGGTCAATCTTGCCTCAGACGACGAGGGCAAGGAGAACGTCTCTCCTCCAAAACCTGGTCAAGTCGACGAGACTATCTTCCATGCTCGGGAGAAATCTCCGCGTCTGCCTCCAGTGCTTCATGATCGGAGCCAGTCGTTCAGTCTCGGACAGACGATGTTCTACTCGTTGAACGATAACGACACTGGCAACACGTCGAACCGATCGTCGTCTTCCTCCCATGCGCCCACAGCTTCTATAGACAGCAAGAATTCTTCCATCCTCTCTAGACGCATTTTTGACTCCCCCGCATCTACGACGGGGTCGATCAAGAGTCGTGGCCGAGCGCTCAGCGACACCGTCTTCCACTCCATGCTCCGTTCGGGAGGGTCCAGGACTGGACCTCCTGAATCTGACATCAACGACGAGTCTTCTCAGGATCTTGTTGTGTACGCGAAGGAAGCGCCTGATCCTTTCCGGGCGGATGCCAATACGTACTATGGCCCGCAGACGATGATACCGACTACGCCTCCGCGCACGCAGCAGGCGACGCATGCGAGGAAGACGTCGAAGGAGGAGAATGTGATCGCTTCGTTGCAGGCGCAGTTGGCGTTGCAGACGGAGCTTTGTGGGCAGTATGAGAGTGATCTCAGGGCGAGGGACGAGTTGGTGGATATATTGGGGAGGAAGTTGGCTGAGGTGGAGAAGGAGGATGTGAAGAGGAAGGGGATTTTGAGAGCGTGGAAGAAGAAGGTGGCGGAGCTTGAGAGGACGTGTAGGTATCTCGAGGAAGAGGTTGAAGGATCCAGGCAGGAGAGCATGGAGAGGAGCATCATGGACGAGGCAAGTGGGGAGGCGCTTCGGATGCTGCACCGGCAAATTTCGAGTTTCGAGAGGGAGAAGGGAGAGTGGGCGAGAAAGGAAGAGATGCTGAGGGACGAAGTCGGGGCACTGGAGCAGCTCGTCAAGGAGCGTACCGATGATATGATGAAGCTGAAGCAGACGCTTTGGAGTAGAGAGGAGAGCGAGCGGGAGCTGAAGTCTGGGATTCAGGCCGCGCAAGAACAGATGGAGATGCTCGGGAATATCAGCATCGGGATGGTCGACGAGGAGGAGATCAAGAAGCTCATGGCTGACAAGGAGCAGAGGAACGAAGAGGAGAAGCAGAAGTATCGTGCTGCTCAGCTGGAGTGGGAGATGCAACGGGAGGAGTTCATCGTCAGCATCGAGAACTTGAAGGCGGAGAAGGTTGCTCTTCAGGGAGATGTCGAGAGTCTTCAGCAGCAGATAAAGGACCGCGACGAGGAGTACTCGACTCTCAAGGCTGAACTTGAGGCTCAATGGCAACACACGGAAACCGCCGGCGACAAGCTACAAGCCTTGGAGAAGGAACGTCGGGAGCTTGAGAAAGAGCGCGAGACATTGAAGCAGCACACAGAAGACCTCGAGGAGAGGATCAACAACATGGAACTCGAGTGGAACGAAAGCGAGAACAGGCGCAACGAGCTCGAGCAAGAAGTTCAAGAATTATGGAATACTAACGAGGCGCTCGAGAAAGAACGCGATGAGGTGAGGTCTTATCTTATTCTATTTTCCCCACTAACAGTCTTCCTAGCTCGACGAACAGATGCGTCGGCAACATGAAGCTGCCGAGGACTTTGAACGCACTGTTCATGATCGTGAAGCACGTATCGAAGAGCTCCAGAAGGAACACGAATACGCTGTCGAGCGTGTCGAGCGCCTCGAAGCTTCCATGCGGCGGCGTGACACAGACTCAGACGAGTTGTCTGAACGCATCGTGCAGCGTGAGGCGGAAGCAGAGCAACTTCGTGAGCAACTCAACAACATCGGGCGTGAGCATTCACGTGCTATGGATGAGCAAACACGGGCACTTCGGGAAGCAAATGCTCACGAAGAGGAATCTCGTGCGCAGTTGGAGGTGGCGCTGAAGCATCAGGCTGAAGCGGACGTCGAACTGCGGGCCTCGCGCGATAGGCTCTCGGCGCTGAGCGAGGAGATCGAGCGCTTGAGGAGACAGCTCCATCGCGTTCAGCAAGAGAGCGCAGACAACGAGGTCAAGCTTGTCCAACTCCACAAAGACAACGACCGTCTGAAGGACGACAATACCGGTCTCAACATAGCGTTAGACTCCAAACAGCAAGAACTAGAATTAGTTAGTCTCTCTCAGTTCATCGATAACATTGTTCGTTATGCTAACTGCATCGTTCCTAGCTGAAAAGAAAGTTTGCTGTGCGAGGTACGGCAGGCAGCACGCCTGCTCCAGCTTCCAAGCAAACTCAACACCGCCGGGACTCGTCGGTCTTCTCGACACCCGGCATGTCACGACCACCTTCTGTTATGTCCGACTCTGGCAAGGAGGACAACACGCCCAGAATTCCAACGCTGACCAAGAGCACTCGCGTAAATACGACACTTTCAAACGGCTCCAGTTCGTCGAAATTCGGCAACATGGGTCCTCCAGCAATGAAGCCAAGGCCTTCCTTTGCGGGTACCCCCACTCCGGCTGGGAAGGCTCCACCGAGAGTCTCGTCGCTTGCCAAGTCAGCCCTAGGGAAAGCCCCGCCTTCGTCTATGCCGTCCATGCCTAGTGGCACGCCTCTAAGACGGACGTCTTCTACAAGTTCGGAACAGTCCATGATCAACAAGAGGTCCTCTATTACTCCCAGCCCGGTTCCTCTGAAACCCAAAGATGAGAAGGAGAACAAGCGGAGGAGTATGATTCCTGCATGAAAATATTTGACGTATATTTTATTCGATCTTTACTTTTACGATCTTCAATCTGGCTTACACTACGGACCTCCTGCATACCATCCAAAACGTTTTTCTTTGAGATTTGTGTTTCTGGTTTCTACCGCTGTGATGATATTTGTTGTCTTACTTTGCTCTGATGTACTCGCTTTGTCCTTTGACTCTCCCCATCTTGTAATTCTAGATATGACACTCAACCAAAATGATATTTATTGTGCATGCCATCCTCAATCGCCAGTGGAATTCAAGCAATTTTGTAGCAGAGCCACTTCACGCAGTTCTCGTATGAGCCGCAGGGCCGAATTGCTTAGCAGCTACACGTTGCATACAAGTCGGTTCTTACAGTAAACGCGACGCCGTTGCACAACCGTTGCACTGAATGTACGAGGGTTCTAGACTCAGAATCTAGAGAGCGAGGGATGATCTGTTTTCAAGGTTCCGGAGGAGTCCGAGACAGGTAAGTAATAAGGGAGGTTTCAGTCGGAGCTCTTGATAAGTAAACTAGCTTGTCTCGAAGAATGCGCGACACTGACGGGTGCCACGACAGGGCAGGACGAGTGGCGTATGCAGCATCATGGCATGATAGTCAAGGAAGCGTGACGATGATGTGACTCGTCGCGGTGACCACTAGTACTAGTAGGACGAAGTTCCTTCGGCCTGATTTTGTCAATTCTCCAGCTTCCTTCTTTGCAGCTGTACATATTGGGGCATTCTACGTATGAACACTGTGATGTAAAAGAAGGATACGCCACGTAGCCCGTGGCGCCAGTAATTTCTCAAGTCATACTATTGACGTTTCTTCAAGTTGGTCAAGCCTCATTCCCCCGGCGATTCCATGAAGACTGAAAACATTTCTCGACAAGAAATGCGTCAGCTGGTCTTTCCTATGGAGATATTGGAGAAGGTTATTGAGCAAAACCAGTCTTGCTTGTAGTCTCCTGTGCCGTGGCCTTCTCGCCCTCCAGCTGCATCCAATTCTTCTCTACCTTTGTTGCTTCAGTTACTTTCTATGGCAACCATTCCAGGTTCTGTGACGTCCTCTGTGACTCCTCTCCCCATAACACCGTTCGGCTCTATCTTAAATAGGTGCAAGCGGGCGAAGATACAGATACCTGGCTAACCGGTGCTGTTGCTTCAGCACCTGTCGCCTCAGGGGTTGTTCAAGGGTAGAGATTTCCTCGTTGTCCATGTACTTCCTCATTCCACTTCGACATCGCTAGGCACTCCGGCGGCTATCTTAGGCCCTTCGCTGCAGCACTATCCAATTTGACGACATTTATACGTCTATGATAGTGATCCCTTCTTGGGACGGGGGCCCCGTATCATCGTTCATCGGCCAGTTTCCGCGCTGGACACGCTGTGTGTCAGGGTCAATGTCACGAAGAGTTCAGACTTGGTGATGGATAATTCACGAGTGCAAATCACTCATGACGCATTGCCGAAAGGGCTACGGAACCTCAAGGTGCAGATTCGCGAACCTTCAGACAAAGAGTACATTCTTGATATTGCAGCGTGGCTGGATCCCCATCCGCTCGAGCGGCTGAAGACGCTTACGCTGCTCAAATTATAATGGTGAAGAAAAAATCAAACATTACATCGCTCAATTTGTTGGGAACGCAAGATGTCTTCAGGTTCTTATGCTTCGTCGACGCTCTACAGAAGGTGTGCAAAAACGTGTTGTCATTTCCTGCCATTTCTATTGCATCTGTGTGATTATCAATGACTCTCTGTAGACTTGTCCGGAGAAATCGAAACATTTACGTTTTCATCTCCTTGCAAACGCCCTGCCGAGTCCTTCCGTGAACTGCGCCGCATCCTAGAGATCATGCAATGCGCTGTTCTTAACATGATGGAGCTTTCCCTTCCCTATTCTTTCAGCGACATCGACGCTAGGAACATTTTTATGCAAGGGCTTCGTCCTATCGCTGTACTCTTTTGTTCTCTGAACGTCGGTTCCCGAAGTTGAAAAAGGTAGTCATTCAGAGGGGATCGACTCGGGGTATGTCTGAAGAGGGGGGGGGGCGATGAAATGATGGGATATCTGCCCATTTGCGAGGCACGGATGATACTAGAGGTAAAGCATCCATTTGTTACCTGAGGTATGTACGTACGCCACAAATGTTGCCACAGCGGTGTCGTGCACGACTCATCTTCCACCAGAGGTCTGGACAACCGGTTTCTCGCATCTTTAGCGGCGATTTCTATAAATGGTGCTCTGTATTGTTTCAAGCATTGGAATCATCTCCTCCGTTTAACCTTCCTTCATTCAATCGAGTTCGGCTCTCATTCGGTGATATATATATATTGTATGCAAACTGTATGGGCTGACTTTACTTCAGATTCGTCATGCAAATGCCCAGGAATAGAAGACGCCGCTTGGACGCGTGGCTTGTGGCGGGGTTTGCTTTGCTCTTCTACCGTTGATCGCGCGTTTATTATAATCACCATCGGCAAGTAGCTCGTTGGAGATGCTGCTGGGGTTCTTGGGCAGCTTCCCTATCTGCATCGTAGAGTAAGACGCGCCACAAATAAACACCGTGTTAGGGTGAAGATCTAAGCAAGTATCTCATCTTAACTTCGCGGATCATAGCGAGCTGTTGGTAAAACTTGGGGTGTCTCGCGGGGAGCTGTACACCAGGCTATGGGGCCTTTATCGTCAAATGGACAGCATTCTTTTGAATAAGACCATAGGATCGATATCGATAACAAATGTGTCCAGGCATTTCGATCAGATCTAATCGGATCAAGATCGTATAAGGGCCTGAACGCTAGCGCCAACCTTTCCATCCCCCTCCACCATCGTCGTTGTCATGGTTTGTCTTCTCCACTGCTATTCTGTCTCTTGAATAGACTGACAGTGTTTGTAGGGTGTCACAATCGAACCTATCAGTCCTGGAGATGGAAAGACTTTCCCCCAGAAAGGCGGTGAGTTGTTTGCACCTTGGCTGTTGTTTGAATTTCTGACCTATCGTGAGTAGACAAGGTGACGATACACTATGTGGGAACGCTCGTTGACGGTACCAAGTTCGACTCGAGCCGGGATCGGTGCGTTCAAGTCGTTGATCCTGTTTGTGGGCATTGTAGGATCCTGATGATCGCTTGTTTCCATTTTGCAGAGGAAAGCCTTTTGAGACTGAGATTGGCATTGGGAAGGTTATCAAAGGATGGGACGAAGGTGCGTCTTGCAATATTCTAGGAGCTTATCCATCTGACCATCATTTCTCTCCTCGCAGGCGTCCCTCAATTATCCTTGGGTGAGAAAGCCGTGCTCACGGCTACCTCTGATTACGTGTGTATCGATGATTGTTTTTATATCTTTTATCGTTCTGAATTTGGTTCCTTGATCTACAGGCCTATGGACAGCGGGGCTTCCCTCCAGTGATACCCGCCAACGCCACTCTCAAATTTGAGGTCGAGTTGTTGAAGATCGAATCCAAAAACTGATGCCTCTTATTCTTGCTGTTGTACTGTACTTCTTTTCGTTGTCTTTTCTGGGTTTTTATCCCTCGAGCTCCTGTCTTTGTCGTTTCCGTCTCTACATACATGTGTCACTTATATCAACAATCATCGCAATTTTCTGTATGGTACCTTTGTATCTCTGGGTGTTGTACAGTTACAGTTGCGGTCCCTTAGCTATGAAAGATATTTCCCGGTCTGTTTTTATCTGTATGATGAGATAAGAGCTCTCGATGAACGCGTTGATTTTGACGCCTTTTAATAAAATGCGTGAAGTTTCCGGCGGCCGGAGCTATCCGGACCAATCACGCGCAATCCATTTCGGGGCGCCGCTTCCCCCGGAAAAATATAATTGTAACTTGTCTCAAACCACCATCTTCCTGCATCTCCACTCTCTACCCTCGTAAATCTAACAATCATGGTCAAAGCTGTCGTCCTTGGAGCTGCCGGTGAGTATTTGTGATCCCTTCTAAGTAGTTGCGATTGACCTACTAATCTTGAAGGCGGTATCGGTCAACCTTTGGCATTGCTTTTGAAGACAAACCCTCTAATCACTGAGGTACACTTTTCTCTAGTTGTCTTTGCACATGTATCACTTCTGATTCCTTTCGATAATTGAAGCTGGGACTCTACGATATCGTTAACACTCCGGGTGTCGCCGCCGATCTGTCTCACATCGCGACCCCAGCCAAAGTGACAGGGCTTCTGCCTCCTAACGATGGGTTGAAGACGATCCTGACTGGCGCTGACGTCGTTGTCATCCCTGCCGGTGTCCCCCGCAAGCCAGGAGTGCGTTTATTTTTCCTTTCCGCGTTCGCCTAGATCGGAAGCTGATTTGGGTTTAGATGACGCGGTAAGACGTATTTATGTCATACTATGGATTGAATGCTCATTGTACCTGGGATTTAGAGATGATTTGTTCAAGGTGAGTGTCTCAAAGGTTCTTGCAGTGTGGTTCCTACCATCTCACACAAGGTCAGATTAACGCTGGGATTGTGAGAGATCTCGCCACTGGGATCGCAACGGCCGCTCCCAAAGCTTTCGTGCTCGTTATCTCCAACCCTGTCAACTCGACCGTTCCTATTGTTGCCGAGGTGTTCAAGAAGCACAATGTCTATGATCCCAAGAGGTGCGTTCGGGAAGGCCCGCTAGCACACCATTATGGTCGGCCGCTAGCAGCAACCGTGATTTCCCGAGTGTCAGGTGCTAATAGACTTTCTCATCAGGCTGTTCGGTGTGACCACCCTCGATGTCGTCCGTGCATCCACATTTGTTGCCGAGATCGTTGGACAGCCTGAGGTCTCGTCCTCTGTGGTTGTTCCCGTCGTTGGTGGACACAGCGGTGTTACCGTGAATATCTATCTTTCTGTTCACCCCCTATCCGACTGACATGTTCCAACCTAGATAGTCCCCCTGCTCTCGCAATCCTCTCACCCTCTTCCCAGCAGCATCTCTACTGACAGCTACAATGCTCTTGTAAACCGCATTCAATTTGGCGGAGACGAGGTTGTGAAAGCAAAGGATGGAGCTGGCTCGGCGACTCTCTCTATGGCTTACGCCGGCGCTGAGTTCGCCACAAAGGTCATCAAGGCGATCAAGGGTGAGAAGGGCATCGTCGCCCCGACCTATGTATCCCTCGAGGTTCCTGGTGGCGAGGCGTTGAAGAAGGAGCTGGGTGAATCTGATCTTGCGTTCTTCTCTGCTCCTGTTGAGTTGGGGGTGAGTGGTTTCATTTTGACTTTGATCACCGTGTAATTAGTGCGCTGACGTTTACGTGCTGTGATGCAGCCCGACGGTGCTTCTAAGATTAATGGCCTGGGTAAGCTCACGGAGGCTGAGCAGGGGTTGATCAAGGCTGCCATCCCTGAGTTGAAGACGAACATCCAGAAGGTGTGTTAACAGGTCTCATACTCTTTGGTTCTGGTCTGATGAATCATTCAGGGTGTCAACTTCATCGTCGACCCGCCCAAGCTCTGAACGCTGATGAATTGATGATGAAGAAAAAATGCGAGATGTATAACGTTATAAACCAAGAATAAAAACTGTGTACAAGTAAATCTACCTGTAGAAACCAAGTCGAAGTCCGAGCGTGTGATAATTGGGATCGCCACAATCGCTATCATAATCTTCATATGGAAGAAGGGTATTGGTATTACTATCGCTAGGATCGGTGGATACCCGCCATCGGAAACGGTGTGCTTTCATGCGGTGGTAAGATGGCCCGAATATCTCGTCTAGGACCTTCTAGGCCCCACCTGTGAGCTCGAATTGTGGCTTTGAAGGAGAATTTCGTTATTGCTCGCTGAACGTTGACTGCTCGCGGTACGTTTCAGACTCGTACATAGCCTGCTCACGCGCTTCACGACGATCGGCAATCGGGAGGGCGGGCGGAAGTCGGGCTTACCGTAAATCTGATGGCATCAAGATCTTCTTCCGAAATGCCGGAAATCATTTTTACTGCTTGGCCTCACTTGTAGATCTTTTATGGCAAGGTTTCGTCGGATCTTTATAATGCTCTCGTCTTGACCAGTGACTACCATCTTATGGACGCACTGACGCCGGACCAGTTGGCTGCATATTATCAGTGTATGAGAAATGGGAGACAAGGTTTTGTAAGTGGTTATTACATTACTTCCTGTTTTCTAGTGGGACGTACGGTTTATGGGTCGGATCGTAGAGCATTTCCTGTGCGTGTCATTCTAGGAATTCAAAAGCAACCGGGTTTCTTATTTCTCTGGTGCAGACGCCAGCTGTGCTCTTTTCGTGCGTATTCGTCTTGTTATCCTAGACGGTGGCTTTGCGCTAATTTAGAACTATCGATGATTTCCAGCTTTTTGATTATGCTCTAACGATTCACGACGAGGTGCGTTTCCCTCTGCTTCCGTCCTCTTGCAGTATAGCCCAAGTTCCGCCTCGTCAGATGCGCTTTGTTTGGAAACCGAGAATAGTAGAGAAGAACGTCTCTCTGGCGTTTCTTGCCTTCTTGGCTGCGCGTTATCCCGGTCTGCTCACCACCATCCTCATCTTGGCTTTTGTCAGTATATTCTTTTCTTTCTCCGCATGCGAGCTCACCGAGAGAGCGTACAGAGAAGTGAGATGTCATTGACGATGATAAATGTCACAACAGGTAAGGTCGATCTGGACTACGGATTTTTTTCGATTGCCCGACGTATCGACTTTCCTTGCAGCCCTGAAGCTCGTGACGATAATCGCATCTGAATGTATGGATAGATCTCAGCTCGTGTTCTCTTCTGTCTCCCTGATTAAGCAGTCTTATAGTCGTTCTTGCTGTCCGGACATGGGCAATATGGGAAAGGGGTAAACTCATTTTCTATGTTTTGCTGTTCTTTTCTCTCGTACGTGTCTTCCTCTACCAACGTTTCACCAATTGACGGGACCTCAGTCCGCAGTCATTCCTGCCGCCATTATCATCGCGAGGGATATCATCACGAGCGAAAGTGCGTGTATAGACCCACATGTCAGGTTTATTTCCCTGACCATTCCCCAAGTCGGACCCCCAATCGCTCCGTCGTTAGCGGATATCACTGAATGTCGTATTGCCATTAGTTCCATAACGCATGCGTACATCGTTCCATACATTCTCACAATCATTTACGAAGCTGGTATGGTGCAACCTTTACTACGATATAGGTTTCACTTCTTGGCGCTCATTGTCTCGTCCGCAGTAACGCTCTCCTTGTCCCTCTCCAGGATCATTCAGTGGAGACGGCAGACGCCCAAGACCTTGCGCACTCCGTTGATGGATACACTATGGAAGGATGGTATGTATTGCATATGTTGTTGTGGCGCTCGTGATACTGATCACCACTCTACCTCAGGTATACTGTATTATTCTTGGATGTTGGGTGCGATTACTTCGGAATCCATAATTATAGTGCAACTGACTAACGAGCGGTGTTTAACAGCTCTTGGATTCGTCAATATTGGTATGGTGCTTCAAACAGAGGTACGTTAACACAGCCTGTACAAAACGCGTGTTATCTTCCTTTTATTTTGGCTTCTTCCTGCGTAGAATCCACAAGTTCGAACAGCTTGCTCTCAGTAAATGCCTCGCCTACCGCATTCGCCCTCGTCTCACATTTTGCTTTCGCAGGCTTCAGATGGCCTTCCATAGCATGCTGTCCACGCGTATAGTCTTGGTACACCCGTCTTTCTCATTTACTTGCATCCGACCTAGCATCTGATCCCGACCCTCTTCTAGCATTTGGCAGCTCTCAGCGGAGGGCAAAATCCTCGCGATCCGAGCTCGGCGCTGACAGACACGCATATACGATTTACGACCCAGTGGACTGTGACACGGAGCCGGGATCCCAACTCAACTTATCCTGCGTTGTCAGTTGTGCCGTATGAACACGAGGGGGCGCCGTATGTGCATTGATGAGGAGATGCAGAGGAGATGTGGCGTCCTTACCGTCGAGATGGTGTATCATATCATTATTGCTAGCATTTGTATTTTGTAACAACAGCAACATAAAGTTAATTTGTTCCTTCGATTAAATTACAATACAATTTACAACCGTCCCAGCCAATATACATAGTAGAAATAAACCAGGCAACACATTCGTTGCCACCATTTAAGCAATATTAAATCCGACTCACAGCCTGCTCTCCAGAAGGACTTGCCCGCTTCTCCAAGTAAGAGTGCCCTCCCCAAAAGCGGCCTCTAAGGCCTCCCGAACAGTCTTAACAAAGACGAACTCCATTTCGTTCTGAATCTCCATCGCGACGTCATGTTCGACATCCTTGCGGTTAGCCCAAGGAAGGATGACCTTGGTTATCTGGGCCCGGTGGGCACCGAGGACTTTCTCTTTGATTCCTCCAACGGGGGTGACACGGCCTCGAAGAGTGATCTATATAAAGGTGGTTAGACAAGTTCAACAGGTAATATCAGGGGTAACGAACCTCTCCTGTCATAGCTACGTTAGGTGGTACACATGACCCTGTTAAGAGAGAGACAAAAGCACAGGTCTGAGAAGGAGTTGTGAGGATCCAATTCGGAGCCAATCAGAAGACGGAGCGCCTACCATGGCTATCCCAGCACTGGGACCATCCTTCCTCTGTGCACCAGCAGGAAGGTGAAGGTGAATATCAATCGGAACAGGGACTTTCAATGGATCCTGTGCCTTCGTGTTGGTGATGCAGAGATCGTAGGCATATCTGCGGACCCAGCTCAGAGCTATTTCGGCGCTTTCTTTGATCACCTAAAGACAAGGTCATGGATGTTATGAGAACAACGAATCAAGACAGACTCACATCCCCCAAGCTTCCGGTCAAGTTCACCTTCCCACTCCCGGGGACAGACATCGTCTCTACCGGTAAGATTCCACCCTCGCCTTGACCCATGACAACGAGTCCATAGACTACGCCCCTCCTCTCCTCCCTTTCCCTCTCGTCCCCATCCCATCGTGGCAGCCCTAGAATCTTCTCCAAATCGTTCTCGTCCACTACCGGGTTGTACTTGACCACCTCTCCGTCCAGGCTCTCTGCCCACTCCACAGCTTTGTATCGAACCACACCACCTATGGCTCGCTCGAGAGATCGCACGCCGGCTTCACATGTATAATGTGTGGCTATCCGAAGAAGCGCGGGTTCAGTGAGGGTTAGATTGGCGGGAGCGAGCCCGTTCGAGTCGAGCTGCTTCGGGAGGAGGAACCGTCGCGCGATGTGAATCTTTTCGTCGTACGTATATCCTGCGCAACATTGAGTCAGCGGGGCATAATGGGGACAGAGAAGGAACCTACCGGAGAGTTGTATGATCTCACATCGGTCGAGCAAGGGTGCGGAGATCGTGTCGAGCGAGTTGGCTGTACAGATGAACAAGATCTGAGATAGATCCACAGGGACGTTTATGTAGTGGTCATTAAATGAATGATTCTGCTCTGGATCCAACACCTCCAAAAGCGCCGCTCCTGGATCGCCGTGAATATTGCTCTGTCCGATTTTGTCAATCTCGTCCAACACAATAACCGGATCTCTCCTCCCTGCTTTCCTTAGTGCTTGCACGATCAGCCCAGGACCGCTAGCCACATACGTCCGCCGATGACCTCGAATCTCCGCTTCGTCGCGTACCCCACCGAGACTGATGCGTTGGAAAGGCCTGTCGAGCGCCTTGGCGATGGATTGGCCAAGAGAAGTTTTACCTGTTCCTGGTGGTCCGACGAAAAGCAGGATGGGGCCCTTGACATTCACCTTCTTCTGGGGTGGTGGTGATGGTGCGGAGGAGGATTTGTCACCGTTGTGAGGAACAACGGCCTTCTCCGAGGTTGCTCGTTCGTTGATCTCCTTGAGCCGGATGACGGCCAGGTACTCGATAAGTCGCTTTTTAATCTTGTCGAGGCCGAAGTGATCGGCATCAAGTTGTTTGCGGGCATTGGAGAGAAAGACACTGGTGCGGACAGTTGGTGATGGTGGTAGCGCGTTGTTGGACCATGGAATCGCGGTGAGCCATTCGAGCTGGAAGATGGTCAGTAGATGGAAGGGACATCTGGAAAGCAAGACGCACATAGGACCTTATGACGCCATTCTCCACGCTTCCCTGAGGTATCCTCTTCAGTCGTTTCCACTCCCTCACCGCCATTTTCCGCTCCTCACTGCCCTGCTCCATCGCTTCAATCTTTTGTTTCACGTCTATCATGTCATCTGCATCATTCTTCTCGTCGTCGTCTAGCTCGCTTGAGCTAGTATTCGCGTCAGACGAAGACTTGGAGGACGAAGCAGACGTAAGGACTTGAAGTTCGCGTTGGATGGCTGCGAGTTGCTGTCGAAGGAAGAACTCTTTCTGCTGCTTCGACAAGGACTCGTCTACAGCAGAAGCGATCTTTTTGGAGACCTCCGAGATGGAGGTCTGCTTGAGAAATATGTCGGTAGCGAGAGTAAGGCGGGCGATTGGATCGGCGGCACTAAGGATTGCTTGACGATCATTTAAGCACAGTAGTGATTTTCGGAGACAACACAAACTTACCTAGCTTGTCAGCGTGCTCAATGTTTAGGCTGGAAACCAAAATGTCAGCCATCCAAGGCGCTCGCGAGTCCGCAATCTCCTCCAGCATGGCGGCAATCTTGTTGTACCCCTCCTTCCGGGAATTCTGCGGCGAGTCGTTGACTAGCCTATCCAAAAACCGCAGCGCACTGTCCCTAAACTTCTCAACAATCTCCGGGGGAGGCGTTGCCCCTTTGTCCACAGAGTGGTACTCGATATCGAGTGACGAGAGCGACCGGCCCTGGAATGGCTCACACAAACGAACTCTAGCCAAACCGTGCAAGTAAGCCAGATAAGGTTGGCGTGAGTTTCGTACCGTTGGCCTCACTAGACGGAGAATACGCGCCGCAGTAGCCCATTCTGCGTACGTAGGTGTGGAACCCGCAGGGCTTGTGATAGGAACTACAGCGACAACTGGGAGAGTGTCCGACTGTTCTATCAAGTCCATGATAGCGTCTCCGACTGCTTTGGATACTGGTATGGTGATCCGGGAGCCAGGGAGTAAGATGTGAGGATAAGGAAGTGGCAAGACAGGAAGTTTGGAAGTTGCCATTCTTCAATAAGCAAGTCAAGTAAAGATCGAACTGGAGAAAGGCAAAGTTGTAAGTATACAAGTGGTAGTACGAGTTCAAGACGCCCGCTGGAAGCTGGAAGCCGGGTAATTGAGAACTCAGCAAACAGTCACATGAAATTCGATGTCACGATCGATCGATCGATCAATCATGTACCGCCCACCGCGGAGGTTACTTAGAGGTCTCAGGATATCTCAGGTAGTACTCATACAGTTAAGAATCCAGATCGCATGGGCAAGTTTCTTTTGAGCCCTTCTATCTGCTCTAATCTAATAACAATGTCTGGTTTATCCGGTTTATCAGCGTAAAGTGTTGAAGCTGCATGTGGCACCCTAATAGGTGAGCATTGTATGACGTCGGATTGCTAGCAGATGGGAGTTGATTCAGACCCCCGATCTTTCATACTGTGGGGAATACTTCTCTCGAGCATCAAATTGTCAGGTAGAGTCGAATTTCGCGTCGAAAGCCACTGCCAGCAGGAAGTTTCCCGGACTACCTTTCCAGCTGGATCATCAGCCAGGCCTCCTGGGCGCGTACTCTCTGTTGACGAGTCAAGCTTTCAAGCTTCACGCACCATCATGACCCCATAATCATCTTGAGCTTGACGGGAACAATGAAGGCTCTACAGGCTCAGAGAGACCAACTTCAAGAAAACACCGGACTTTTTGAGAAGTATAAGTCAGTAGGTCCAGGCCCGGAGTAAACGAGATTGTGACCATTGCCATGACCATCAAGCTCTTCTTCCTTGTCCTAAGGGCACACTTAGAGTCCGCTAAAGCTGCTTGTTCATTGCTGCAGAGCGTTTAAGCTTGAATTATTTTGATAGGTCTCGTTGAAAGTGGATCGTACGTATGCAACCCGTCGTCGAAACGACTCTGAGCGGCAGAGATTCCGAGCACACAGCGGTGTGCCGGATGGATTGTTAATCCTTGTAGCGCCACACACGCAATCGAATTCAACAATCAGTTTTTGAGAGACACGTCAGTTGAAAGCTGATGACCAAAAGACCGAGATGCTTTGATCGATGAGGCGTTACCGACACCATCAAGTTGATTATTATTGGAGACACTATACTTTAATAGGTACGTAGAGATAAATCTCGAGAGGAGAGGTGTATCGAAGCTCTACGACTCGTGGTCAGCTTTCTCAAGTACTGGGAATACCAGTTAGTATCTGCAGCAGAGAGCTTCCGGATTCTTACTTGTTGGGATGAGGGTTATCTCCTTCAACCTGTCTCGGACCGAAGTCAGCGTGACGAGAACCATTTCCGTTGAAATTATCCAGGCTGTATATTTAAATAAAACAATTTAATGTCATCAATATCGAAATTCTTGTCAGGAAAGCGAAGGGCGCACAATAGGCGGTGTACTCCGGCGTCACGTTGCATCATTTCTGCGCCGTTATGACCAACTCCAGGCGTATAATCCACTGTATCTCCAGAATCCGGGGGGAATGCCCTCATAAAATTAAGGAACCTTGCCCCGCGATTGGCTCTGGGACGACGTTTAGTCGGGGTAGACAAAGACGAGTCACATATGGATTGCTTACCCAGTCGTAGACGGAGCACAGTCATTTCCCGATGCATCGCCGAAGTCATTCAAGCCACGGGAGTATGCGATGTGTCGACGGTTGTATCTAGCCCTGACGAGACCTGCATTTTTTCCGAGCTGGACGAAGCTCCTCTCGTATTGAATGTTGTAGTTGGAGAGACCATACATCCAATCATCGAACTGGGGACACGCTGCAATTCTCCCCGGAACGGGGCGTTCTTGCGAGTCCAGCCACAGGAACGAGCTGGGATTACCAACCCAGTAAACGACAGGAGCTGTTGAACGCAGCATTCAGCTTGTACCAATGAAAGAAGACCGCAAGACAAACTTACTACGCAAAAGAAGTTCTTTTCCAACAGCGGTATATCTGTGATTCATCTGAGCACCACGGGAATGGCCGGCGACGACAATTTGCTTCAGATTGGGATAAAGAAAAGGATTATCGAAGTACCGAAGGATTTGATCCAAGGCGTCGAACGAAGAGATGGCACCATTGGAGGAAACGGGATATTGGCTTCGAGCACCAGCTGCCCAAGAAGTTCCTACAACAGTTTTGTGTCGTAAGCGTGGATTGAGATACATCGGTGTGGGTTATACCTTGCCAAACCAAAGCGCTAGAAGTCTGAAAAAAGGTCAGACGAACGAATCACGCGCGGTGAAGGATCGGAGAATACCGAGTTTCCATTCGAAAAAGGATATCCCCTCGTTCTGTCGTTCTCCGTCGCAAAGAAAGGGGCTACGATTGTGACGGACTCCTCGTTAACTTCCGGATCGAACCCTGAAGCGCGTCTGAGTGCGTTGCGGGTATAGGTGAAGTATCCATCGACATTCGTAGGGACACCCGAGAGAGTGACGACCACGCGCTTGATTTTAGTGGTGTCTTGCCTCTTGCCACCGGGAAAAGACATGTAGTTTATCAATGTGGCGTCCGTTCCAAAAACGCCCCCACTGATCTTCCAGAACGCAAGTTCAGCACCAGGAACGGCGGGCATCTGGTTAGGTATGACATCCCCTTCATATTGCTGGGATAGAACGAAAGGGAGGAGAAGGAGACCTATGAGATGGAAGAAGAGGCCCATGCTTATGATCTCGTAGGTCAGAAAACAGGCTCCCTTATATCCAATGAAGAGCAAGCCACCCGCCACTACACAAGAATGTTGAATGTCTACCAAAAGATTCGCTAAGATATGTTCGAGTCATGACGCATGGAAGGAAAGAAGAAATCTTATGCCTGGCACACAGCTTCCTCGGAAAGCAAGCTGCATGTAGCAGTTACACATAGGAAAAGACCGCTCGAAATCCGAAGACAAAAAATCCCAAACAAGTACCAGAGCAGGCAAGTCAGACTAGATTCGTCTACTGTCTTAAGTTTTAAGTATGACAGAGTCTGCGCATTGGGTTATCAACAATTGATAATCAGGAGTTTTCCCGGATGAGCATCAATGATGGTGGCAGATGAAATGTGAAATGCATCCAATTTGTTCCGAGTCGGACACTGGGTCAAGAATCAGAACTGGTGAAACACATGCAAGAACTTGACTGGTGCGTTGTGCATCATCTTCTCTAACCAGGCTCCCAAGTGATAAATTCAAGTGCGGAGTCACCGGAACTGGATTAGTTCTGTACACAGCTGTACATTCAGTCAAGTCAGAAGAAACCTCACCTAATCGGATGAGGATTATCGCCGGCGACCTGCCGTGTCCCAAAATCTGCATGCCTTGACTTGTTTCCGTTGAAATTGTCGATGCTAGCGATTGCACGTTGAGTGGACAAATATGGTAAGTCGATCAGAACGGGACCTACAAGAGACGATGCTAGCCATCATATTCGGTGCATTGTGATCGACAGCAGGGATGTTGAAGAAGAAGATGGAAAATTCCTACCCAGTTGTCGATGGCTCACATTCATCGGCTGTAGAAGCATCACAGTTATCATTCACACCTCGAGCATGAGCGATGTCGCGGCTCTTGTATCGATTAAAGAAGACGACCGCGTTGTTTCGATTGGCGAGAACGAACGCTCTGTCTTAGCTGATGCCATAGTTATTGAACCATGCATCCAGTCGTTGTATTTCGCGCATGTCGCCACTTTTCCTGGAACCGGACGTTGATCGTTGAACCAGAGGAATGAGCTGGGATTGGCAACCCAATACACTGCTGGAGCTAGCGTCGAAATCGTCAAGAATTTTCGAAGAAAGGATGTGGCACGGCTTACTTACTTTTCAGGTCGAGAACCTTGCGTACGCTAGCATATCTATGGTTCATCCGCGCGCCACCGGCGAGGACAATCTGTTTGAGATTAGGATAGATCGCACGGTTGTCAAAATATTGAAGTAGCTGATCGAGAACATCAAATCCTCAGACGACTCTCTGAGCAGATGGGTAGAGATTGGCAGCTCCAGTAGCCCATGTTGTACCTTTGACCTGCTAATCACAAGTGGTACGTGGAGCATCGGAGACATCGTGACCTTGCCAAACGAGGGCACTCGACGGCTGCCGGTGTTCGTTAAACTAGGCACGACACTGAGGCACTGGAGACTCACCGACGTATTGTTGACGAAAGGATAGGCCGTGTTCTTATATGAGTCTCGAACATGGGGATAGAAATGGTAGTATTTTCTTCTGTGATGGCGGGGTTGATCTTTGCAGCTCCCTTGAAGGAGTCGTACGTGTAATTGTGAGAATTTCCGGGCGTTCCAGGAAGAGATATGACCACGCGCTGGACGTTCGTAGTGTTCTGCCTCTTTCCAATGGTCTCAAGGAGGGAGAAGTAGTTGATCAATGTAGAGTTCCTCCCATTAACATCTTCGATATTGAAGAATGAGATCTCGCTGCCGGGGACCTTCGGCAGAGCGTTTGGGATCACTTGACCAGAACTGAGAATACTGCTGAGCGGCGACGAGAGGAATTGTGTAGGCTACGAAGTACAACGAGGAAAACAAAGTCGGGGTATCCATGGTTGAGCTTTTGAAGGGCACCTTGATTTCACGACGTCAGGCTTATTTTTTAAGCGAGCACAAAAGGCTGGCACTTGACTCGGCCATCGCAGCTGCCAACGATGCTGTTGACGAGGTCAGTCAGTCGTGCGTCCACTCGTTGGCACTGGTAGATAGATTCTCGCCACTCCTGCCAGTGGGGGCCTGAAGAGTGATCGCAAACAAGTGAGGTGAGTCGATCGATCGGCGAGTTTCCTGACTTTTGTCTAAGGATTTACATTTCTCGAAACGCGAAAAGCGAACGTAGCGAAGGAGGATTCAGGCACCAGGTCTAGTTACACGCGATCAGGCCCAACGCCCAAAATAGGGATGGTGAGAAAAAAAGTCGGAGCCTTGAGCGGCACCGGCAAAACAGGCAACCAGAACGATGACTTCAGCTCTGCGTGGTGGGCAGCACCGTGATGAGAGCTGATGCAAGAAATGCATTCACGACTCCAAAGCTCTCCAAAGTCTCTTTCGATATAATTCCGTAGCGACATTGATAGGGGCGTCGGGTTACCTTATGGACCGATCGCGACTTGGCGGAAATCTTTTTTCCCTCTTGATAAAACTCGACTCGGAGCTTTCCTTGAGTTTCATCCTCTTTCCTTTACTCCCGTCTTGGTGTCGGCATTCGTTCCAGTTGGCTTATTAGACTTATTGTGTTCATACCGTTACAATGTCCTCCTCTGAATTTACACCAACCGCCAGCACCATTGATGAGGACGATAAGGAGCTCGTCGCGCTGGGTTATGTCCCGTCTTTCAAGCGAGAGTTCTCAAATCTAGCGACGGTGAGCATCGTTGAACTTATCCAATGATAAGGATTTTCATACCATAGCTCTAGATCAGTTTTGCATTCAGCATCATGGTGCGTATCTGTCATTCCAGGAGTAATACCCTCAACCAACATTCTACTCCCTCCGAAGGGTCTCTGCTCTAGTATTGCGACGACATTCAACACCCCATTAACCCTCGGAGGCCCGGCTACAGTGAGTATGGATGATTGCGTTAACAAACACATTGATTGATATCATCCATCTGTTCTCGGCGTTCAGGTGGTGTGGTGTTGGATTCTTGGAGCATCAATGTGCTTTACCCTGGGGGCTAGTATTGCGGAGATTGTCAGTGCTTATCCGACTTGTGGTGGACTGTACGTTTCTTGCAGCCCTTTGACCCTGTCATCTTATCGTTTACCTGTTCAGCTACACCGCGTCTGCCCAGCTCACGCCAAAGCGTCACCGTGCGAGGGTAATGACGCGTCTATCACCGTATCTCTTTTGCCCTATGTATCTGATGCATACCCTTTAACATCTTCCAGGTCGGATGGCTAGTGGGGTGGCTCAATATCCTTGGGCAAATTGCTGGTGTCTCGTCTACCGAGTTTGGCTTGTCTAACATGATTTGGGCTGCCGTTGTTATCGGCAAGGTGAGTGCTCAGGTGAACGTTCATACGTGATGCCATGTTCTTACAAGCTTTTTATCAGGACGGTAACTACACAGTTACCAATGGTCACATTGTCGGCCTCTTTGCGGGTTTGATGGTCTTTCATGGGATTTTGGTGAGCTTGAGCAGTACACGTAGTGGACTGGAATGTCCATGCTTATGGCAATCCCAGAACTCTTTGGCTACTCGCTGGCTGGCGCGGATGACCACCTATTTCGTGTTTGTTAATCTGGGTGCAACTTTCCGTAAGTTTTGTCGGCTACTGCACTACGCTATCAGCCTACATTCTACTAGTGATTATCATCGTCCTTTTGGCCACCACTAGCCGTGAAGACATGCATCCCGCATCCTACGTGTTTGGATCTGCCGGACTAGTCAACCAGACTGGTGGATGGAGCGACGGACTGGCGTTCTTATTTGGATTGCTCAGTGTCCAGTGGACAATGACCGTACGTTCTGTGTCTTTCTTCGCGTATTCTCTCGACCTTATGGACGTGAACTCAATAATAGGATTATGATGCTACAGCCCATATCTCGTAGGTATCATTCCTTATAGCTACTCTGTGTATGTTAACATCTCTTCAGAGAAGAAGTCAAGCGTGCCGCCTACGCCGCTCCCTCTGCCATCTTCATTGCCGGTACGCCTAGAAAGCTTCTTGCATCTGCACAGGCTCTGACCCTCCTACATAGTCGTTGGAACCGGGCTTATCGGCTGGCTGCTAAACATTGTGGTTGTTCTTTGCTCCGGCCCTTTGTGTGTTCTTATCCGTGCGAGAAAAACTCACTACTAATGTTTGCACCACAGGGAAAATCTTCCTGGATTATCCGGCAATGCTTTCCTTGAGGTAAGCATCCTCAACCGCTGACCAAAGAACCGTACCTGAGAGCCGCGTCTCTATAGATCATGTACATGCGCATGGGAAAGACGGGCGCTCTGATCCTATGGGTGGGTGCTGCGTACAATACTCCGATGTCTATCCGGCTAACAGGTGTCTAGTCCTTTGTCTGCCTCACCGCTTTCTTCGTCGTGCAAACCGCATTGCAAGCCACCTCAAGGACAGTGTACGCCTTTAGCCGAGATCATGGTACCTTCTCACTTGCGTCCATCACTTCTGAAAACTGATTACGATGTCCCAACATAGGTTTGCCTGACAGGGGCTATTTTGGGCACAACTCTAAACTCACGAAGACGCCCCTCCGCGCCATCGTGCTCTGCACTGTCGTCTGCATCTTGCCGGGTCTTCTGCAGCTGGCATCTCCTATCGCGGCTGGTGCCATTTTCTCACTGACCGCGATGGCATTGGATCTTTCTTATGTTATTCCCATCGCGCTGCGCCGGATCTTCCCCAATCATCCAGAAGTCATGTTCAAGCCAGGGCCATTCTACATGGGCGATGGATTTGTGGGCTGGGCGGCCAACATTATCTGTATTGTATGGACACTGATCATCTTTGTGGTTTTCTCCTTCCCTACCATCCGGCCCATTACTCCGGAGAATATGAACTATGCCTCGGTAAGCCTTCTCCGTCTGTTCTGTGGGGTATTGCTGAGCTTTCTTGGTGGGGTAGGTTATTACTGTCGGAGTCATGTTCTTGGCCTTCTTGTGGTATGCCGTTGATGGACACAGGCACTATCATGGGCCCCAGTCCAATCTGCACACGGCAGGCTACGATGTGGATGAGGTTTCGCCGCCGGCATATGGAGATGAAAAACTTAGAGAAGAGAAGACTGTATGAATGACAGTTCCGATGTTGTTGGACGCCGCAAACACAAAATATTAACAGGATTTTATGAAGGGGAATGCTGTTGGAGTATATACATAGGATGTTGTATTGATCTACGACTTATTATGATCACGATTCTTTACCAGACGCAAGCGACAATGCTTTGGTTTACGTCCCGAAGGCGTGCACGTTACTTACGATTCAGATGAAAGAGGCGCGTACCCGTTCCGAACCTGCCGCTTTTAATGATCGACATCCATACTGATCTCCCGAGGGCCTAACATCTCCCCTGCCTGCATCGTTTTGGGGGACACCGGCTAAGTAGCGAAGATTTCGGAGTATCGAAGTACCACAAACCCGCGAGTATGAACGTCCTTCAACATCGGCACGATGACCCTGGCTTGGGGCGATCGGCGATACAGAAACTACGGATGCTCTGTCATCCTGTAGAGTCGAGGTCGAGGCGAAGGCGAAGGTCAAGTGTTGTGGGTGCTGCAGCTGGATCATCATCATTGACATCAGGGCAGACCGCTGGCGATCTCGTAGTGGGTGGGTGTCGCGTCGCCTGACGGGCTAATATCACAAGTTCGTCTTGCAGTTGCCTGTATCGGCTGGTTCCCTTCAGGTACTAAGTGCTGGCCGAACATTAGTTCGCAGGAATGACCTCTGGAAAGAAGTGAAGATGATTGGTCGGTTTGGTTTGAGGGAAAATGCGGGTAGTCAGTTGGCATTTTGAGCAGCGGAAGCACGACCCAGAGTAGAGTGAGAGCCACAGATAAAGGAGAAGAATGATGGTAGTTTCGTCGACTGTTGGTTGGATCCATCTCATTCTCCCATCCTGCCGTCCACAGGAACTGAATATATATATATAGATAAGTCAAATGTTATGGTTAACATTCAGTCGATCAGTGGTATGATGAAGCCACGGCGATGAGATATCAATCAGCTAGGAAAGATGGGGAAAGAGAGATAAAGGAAGGGCGCTAGGATCTAGAAAGGAATTCGAAAGCAGAAGGGAAAGAAAAAGCAGATGGAACATCCAGTGCACAGTTGATTTTGGCGAACGTTCATCCCTCGGGGGATGACGTTCAAAGCCTTGAGGGAGCCCACCCTTTCGGCGGAGGTATCAATTTCGTTTCGGGGTGAACGCGAGGCAGCCTTCCAGTACAGAGTGAATGCACGCAGTATTTAGAAGGACGTTGCCATAAAAACATGCACTGTGCAGTGAACTCAGTAAGAAGTAATGTATGCGTCCTGTTCGCGGCCGAACAGGCGAAAGACGAGAGGGTGAAATGATTCATCAGCAGCAGACCGGGCGTGGCCGGGTATTCATAACAACGCGTACATACCGCGCGTGTCCCGGCGCAACAAACTCAAGCACGCCTTCCCGTACCTTTTGCTTCTTCGCTTCCATCTATTAATATTTATGGCATGAACGCCAAGAGGAAAGCCGAATATTAACGCACCTATCGTCGCCGGTGCGTACCACATGCAAGTCCGTAACAGAGTCTTCAAAATCAGACACCTGAGAAATAGAAGAAGGCTCAGACAGGCAGGACCTTTGAAGGTACTGAGGCCCTCTTTCCCTGCGCTGTCCGCTACCTACCCGAAATGTATTTTGTGGCTGAAGTTGAATGGCAGAAGTCTTGAGTGCCAGTCTATACTAGTAGTACTTAGTACCTCAGAACCCAGGGAAGGCTCGGGTGGGACCGGTAGTGGCGTTGGAGCGACATATCTATTATTGGAGAAGAAAACCTCGCGTGTGATACTTACATACATTAGCTCGACTCGCCTCGACTAGCTCGGAGGATAGGTCTATCAAGCGATACACCCTCGGAGCGTCCTAAAGCTTGTCTTTGGGTTATTATAGGCAGTATATGTGGTTATCCATGGTCTAGAGCGCTACTAGGGGCGGGGTTCTTGTGTTTTACTTTCTCAATAAGAGACCCGCCTGCTCATAGCAGCTCAAACTATAGCCAGGCTATGTATAGTGCATCCAGTATAAGATTGGTGATGGCTATTCTCGAAACGAACATCATAGTGAAGGGCTGTGCTCGGGGGATTGACCTAAACACCCGATCGGTAGGCATCTGCCAGCGCTATCGCCTACATAGTAGCACCTTCAGAAGCAGCGCGGAAAGGCTACTGTTGAACAGAGTTTAATATTTAAGATCATGGTGACGCGCGCGACTGAGCGCCGGCCGGGGGAATTGCAAGAGCAAAAATAGCTTCCAGGAGGTTCAAGTGCGAGATATGCAAGGCAGCACGGCCTCTGTTGACAGACTGAGGAGAATTACTCGTAATATTCCGGTAACATAATTATCCACTTGGAGATGAGACTAGCTCCATTGTCGGAGGCGCATCCAAGCAGATCCACACGCTCTGGTCGGGCCGAACACACGTTGATGGCAAACAGTGGCATGTAACGAATCAGACACGAGAGAGGGATTTATGCCACGACATATTGCGGTCACATCAGAATAGGCAGCCTCGAGGCGTTGGACGAGCGGAAAGCACACGATTCGGAAAAAAGGGAAAGTCATTATCGGTGGCGTCGGGAGGTTGAGAGGAAGTCTCCTGGTCCACAGACCCTAGATAGTAGCCGGTTCAAGCGGAATGTATGACCCGGAACAAAAGACTAGTAGCCAATTCTTGAGAAATATGGGTTGCGGATAGGGAGCTGGTGGATCACTCAAGCGTTAAAAGTATGAGAAGTACAAGAAAAAATTGAAGGACTTCTGTGATTGTTCAAGCGTTGACGCGGACGTGTGGCCCGGTGGATTCGCTAGAAACGATAGTCTGGTAAGATTGCCGGATCGGGAAAAATTTCATTCTCCGCGTAAATCCAGGAAACAGAGCCAAACCGCCCATACCTCTCTTAAACCCCAACCACCACCTTCGCCATGATAACCCTTATACGAGTGTTATAGTACTTCGCTGCCGTCGTTGTCGTTGTCGTCGAGCGCCTGCTCGTCTTCGTCGCCGTTTGCGGCGGCTCTCTAGCCTCTTTTCTTTTCGTCAATGTCTCCCCGGCCCATCCTCAAACGGTCTGCTGTGTCCTGCCAGACCAATAACCACCCACCAGAACGATATGCCGTGCATTTCCCCCCTTCTCCTTCTCTCTCTCGTACCTTTACCGCCCATTCTCCATCTGCCTACGACCGTTCCCCCATAGTTGTCGCTCCAAATACATGCGCTCTTCCAGAGCGAGGCTGTCCTGGGCGCACTTATGCTCTCGAGGAGCCTAGGTCTTCTACCGTATGTCTGTCGACCAGCGCTGCACCGGCCACAGCCCGCGGTCATGCTCATCCTCGCGGCCTGGAAGCGCGCTATTCTCAGCAAGCGTACGGCTGTTCTGTAGACGCACTCCCCCCTCTGATTCCCGACCTATCGTCCGAGTCAGACGAATCAGACGGCTTCACGAGTCCTCCTCCAGAATCCTACGGCGCTTCCTCCCGCTCATATTCCTCACCGAAATATCCGTCTTCATATACCTCTTACGATAGTTTCAATCATTCCATACAGTCCCCTTCGTATGGTTCCGGTGCATACCACATTCCTCCCTCCTCCAACGGGTACCCATATATTCCTTCGTCTCCCTCCTTGCCATATCCCCGTTCGTATGCTGACCCTGTATCCCCTTCAATGACGTCTCCTCCAAAAACCCGTCATCGCCACAGGAGTAGTAGCTCGACGTCTCCTCCTCCTAGTGCCTCATCTTCGCACTACGGAGACGTTGCTGCGGATGATCCTGGGTATGACGACGATCGGGATATTGACACACCCTCCTGCTCCCCTAGCTCTAGTCATTTGGTCGACAGGGAGCGGAAGAAAGGCAAGCGGTCGCTTTCTAAAGCGCTGTCCGCCTTCAAGTTGCAGGATGAGGACAGTACCTGCTTGGGCGGATTTTAGTGGTGTTGGTTTGGTTGGTGGTGGCTGCAGCAATCCTGGATGTTCCATGACACTCACGTTTTTATTTTATTCTCCCTCTCCATCGCATTCACCCCCCATTGCATTTCGGTATCTTATATGCACACCCCCGCAGCTCTCAATTTCTATCTTATTTCTCTCTCTTCTTTGCATTCACATACCACAACACAAATTGTTTCATTAGCTTTGACACGACGACGATATCGATGCCACCTGTTACTCTTTTTCGTCTCAGTGCCGTCTTTAGTTTTTTTTTTTTCGTGCAGTGGCCTGGGTAAGTTGGGACGTATAGGCTCCGATTCCGCAGTGGCTCACGGCGACAACACAGGCACATCCACTCCTTTTGTCATGACATATTCCGACTCCCAACTCCGATACCGATCGACGACGCTCTTCCGGACCCCGTTTAGTCTGTCTCAAGGCAACTTTCACTTCCGCACATGATCGCTACAGCTAGAGTTCCCTCCGCCGGGAATTGTGTTCTCTTCCTTTGTTTCGTTCCGAACGCTAGATTTCACCGCATAGATTGCCTATTCAGAAATTTTGGTTCCCCTGTGTGCACTGGGGACTGTTCTCCTTTCTTCCTTACCTCCGTGCCAATGGCGTTAATCCTCAACAATTGGTGATGGTAAATTCAGGGATGATTAGACCATCCTCATTGCCTTGTCATTTCTTTTTCTAGAGATGCAGGTGATCCCGAAGTCCCGTCCTGAAGGTCAAGAGGACATAATCTGATAATCGATATATGGTGTGCGCCTCTGAATCATCGAAGATTCTATTTTTGAGACGGACGGATTCGCATCGAGGATCGCGCCTCCCTACGTACTGCGTTGAATTTCACATTCTAACGAGCGAGGCTAGAACGAGTGACGGACAGGGCTCCCTCCAGCTGGACCGGAATCTATAGAAGTTCAATGCTATCGACGAACATCTCCTGTGGTTCCGAGACGAAGACGGAGTGGGGTCCCCCGGGAGTACACGCTTTAGCCTCAGACTGTATAGGGGATCCTCTTTGCCCTGATATGTGGGACCTTGAGGTCTCTGCGAGGCTTTTGCCAATATTTTTGTAGATGTTGGTTGTGTTGGCCATGGTAGAGGTGATCAGGGATGGACCGTGGTAAAAGGGGCGGATCAGACCGCGGTGCCGATGGATCGGGTCGGGCCTTGTAATTCCCGATGCTACGTCGTCATCATCGAGCTCCTCATCTTTTCCCCCTTGTTTAAGATTGTTGACGCCACAGTTTATGCTGCTTGACGTGGAAGTCGAACAGGTTTTTAGATCAAGAGTGTTTCACATTCTGCGTCGGCAGATCTCAAATTTCCAGTTCTCGAAAGGTAGGTGGGCGTCGGTACTTGTATTACCGAGTATCAAACTAATTAATTTTCGAAACCACACGGTCCTCTCTATTCTGTTTTTTACCTTGTCCTTTTATGACGTGCGAACGAGAGGTTAACTGGAGTCTAATATAGCAAACAGGATTAGGATCTGCTCAGGCTAACTGTCACTGACGGCGAGCTTAAAACGATCGCAACGCCGCAATCTTCTCCGAGGATTGTTACTGATGCTCTGTGCCAGTTATGCCAGGAACCACTTCACCTATTATTGTTCAACATTCAACACGGCCATTGGTCGGGCATAGATCGATAGCTAGCATCATGGGAAAATACGGTACGAGCAACAAGGTTGTTTGAACATTCATATAGACTAGTCCTGTCAGTACAGCTATTCATGAGGCTATAAGTACGACTACGATATTTGGTATTTCTTTAGGTCTTCATGCGTCTTCCGTCCTGCCTTCTGCTCCTAAATCTGGCGCTTTGCGCTGTCCCGCTGGTCTTCGCACAACAATATGCAGGCGAAGTTATCAACCATACGATGCACAGTACCGCTGGCGCTGAGGTGGCATTCTGGAACATTCGTGACAGTAAAGGAAAGGGTACCACTCTGTTGAACTACTTTTCCGTCCCTACGACGACAGGGAAACGGCAAGATAGCAGCAAGGTCCAGCGTCTGCTCATTATCATTCCCACTCGAATGGATGGCGCCTCTAGTTATTTCAATGCTGGCTTGATGTCTCTGAGGAACGCAGCGAAGATAAATCCCGCTGTCTCTGAAGAGACGGTTGCCATCTTTGTTCCTGTCTTTCCAGCTGAGGATGAAAGAAATATTGCATACCCTTTTGTTAACGCAACTTCGGTAAGTCACTTTATCCCTTGTGTTTCACGTATGTCTAATTAATAACTTGCCTTCATCTAGCCGTCTAGTGTTTTGGTCTGGAGCGGTAACGAATTTCTATCATTCATCTCGGTTTAACCCGCTTATCAGATGCACGTTCAGGATTTGAGTGGGTCGACGGTGCTGAAAACGTCTACCCTGCGGACCAACGCACTGTTTCCCCCTTCGATGTCCTAGATCAAGTCTTGCAGTACTTCGATAATCGCATCTTTTATCCCAACCTCAAGCAGATCGTCGTTGCGGGCCACTCTCGCGGGGGCCAGATGATCCATCGTTACGCAGCCGTTGGGAAAGATATACCCTGGAAAGGTGAGTTCATTTAAAACCTTCCTGATCTCTGACTTCATTACTATTTCGTAGCACCCGTGACATACTGGGTCGGAAACCCGAATTCCTTCCTCTGGTTGAATAAGGAACGGCCTCTTTCGACAGCAGACTGCCCGACGTACGACAATTGGATGTTTGGGCTTTCAAATTACACTCATCTATATGAGAATGCTGTCGTAAAGGCCAACCCCGCCACTGGGATCATCAATGCAAGGTACAAGAGGCGGAATATCGCCTACGCTCGTGCCTTATCTGACAACGGAGATATATCGAACTCATGCGAGCCGAGGGTGACAGGGTAAATATTTTATATTCATGTGGATTCCTCGTTTCTCATATCTCCCTCTTTGGACAGCCTCCACCGTGGAGTGAGATTCTTCAACTTTTTGACTGCTTTCCCTCCTGACAGCGGAGACACTGTGGACTACTACCCCGGGGTCACTCATAATGGAGATGCGATGATGTCGCTGGAACCTGGTGTATATCGTCTTATGTGAGCATTCTCTACAGTTTTAGGAAGTATCAATGTGAGCTCACAATTATTCCTGTTATACAGCCTTGATAATTTCAATGGGAATGGTTCGCGGAAGGCTGACTTCGGCCCAAGACAGCTAGAGGGAGGGGTGGATAATCCTCATCCGGTCGAGTAGTATTCCAATTTTTGTCCCGATGATGACATTGCTGACTGGAGAATTTTTGAAGCACTTGAGACATATGCGGCGCTGCATTCTTTCTATTCTCACTATTTCTTGGGGATACTGCATTTACTTAATATCATAGCGGATTTTTTTAGATAAAAATCTTAATTGGCCATACTATTCCTGAATTGGTTAACGTTACATGTATGCTACGCGTTAGCAACTCTTCGGAACAGTCTTTCGAACACAGTTTATTCCATATTGAAAATTTCGTTCATAGATTTTCAAGTATGATATTCTTACATTATTTCCCAGGCGAAGTTTAAGCGTAGCCTCCCGCTACGTTTGCGTCCTTCCCAGTCGCCGTTGACACAGCCTTCGCGATTCCATCGACGAGCGTGTCGATATCCGTTGTGACGCTTACCATGTCAAATCCCTGAGCGAAGCGCTTCGCCGCTTGCTCTCCTGTCAGACCTACAAAGTTGAATGTCAGCGTGGAAGGGAGGGTATGTGCGTTAGTAAAAGAGGAACAGACAGAAAGTTGCAGCCGCCTTCCCGGTCTTCTTGCTTGCTGCCAAAATCTTCGCTATGGCCCCTTCGTGCTCTGTCCCGCCAAATTCGACTCCCATCGCGATGGACAAGTCGAAAGGACCGATCTGCAGAAAGTGACGTGACGACAAAACATTCTTTCCTTTCAAAGGAGAACCTACAAGAACGACGTCGACGCCTTCATTCAAGATCGCATCGACCTCCTTCACAGAGTTGGGGTGCTCGATCTGGACGGCGACAATGATTTCGTCGTCGATCTGGGCTTTATATGATGCTCCGAGGGCACCGGCTGCGTGAGTGAACATGGGTCCGTAGCCTCGAACACCCTTCGGTGGGTATTTAGAGGCAGAAACTACTTTTCGGACAATTTCCTGTGTACTTTCATGAGATGAAGATAGGATTCGATTGAGGGGAAAGATATACAAGATCGTTCGCCATGGGTATGATGACTCCGTGTGCGCCTGAATCGAGGGCGCGCTGATTTGGCCAATGAGTTATCTATGTCGCCACACACTCGAATTATCTACTGAGGCGTACTTTGATCTGCCAGATCTCATCACCGGGGACGCGAATCAGAGGCGAGGCGCCGCAAGACGCAATAGCGTTGGACAAGTCGTAGAAATGGGTGTCTAAATTCACGTGGAAGTCAAAATGCGTGTTTGTAACTCTGAGCGTAACATATGTACCGTTGATGAGACCATGCTCTGCAGGAAATATGACGGTTAGATAAGGAAGGGCTATTGACTGCCTACTAGGGCGTACCAGCATCAATCGCAATCCAAGAAATACCCTCTGTACTAGCTAAAGTCCTTGCTACAGCAGTACTACCATGATTTAGCTGCTTAGACGAAATACTTGAGCAAGGTGAGAACACACCTGGGTAAAGTAAGCCAAGCACCCGCCGCAGCCTCTTGAGCTCGGAGTTTATTTCTCAGAGGGAAACTGAGAGGCATGTTAGATAGATATCGTCGACAGATGGGGGGACGTGGAAGATGGTGGGAGGAAAGCCTCAGCGGAAGCATTGGGTCTTATGAGAGGAGAGTGCGGGGTAATGTTATACCTGCGGACCGGCAACTCCGAGATTCTCTGACCCGATGACTCGAGGTCAGTAGATGTCTATTAAGATGTAGTTTCCAAATTCACGAAGAAATCGTCTGTTCGTGTTACGAATAGCGAACAGTATCAAGACTTTCATGGGATATACGCCAGCTCCGCGTTAGCAGAACTTTGCCGTGACCGATGGCCCAAATCTTCGCTATCGCCAAGCTCAAACTTCGTACTCTGAAGGCCAGAACGCCTCCTCGAGCTCAATGACTCGCTCCCAAATTTCTTCTGCTCTTCTCCAAGCATCCGATCCCGGCGCGATGTCCAGGGCGTTGACCAACCCAGCCAGTTCATCGACGAACTCGACGAACTCCCCGCTAGTCCAATTGGCCGCGAACGAGGTCAACGCCTCCAGTGTTGGGGAGTTGCTGTTTGGACCTGGCGCCAGTACTTTTAAGAGTCCGTCACGCACGCCAGACCACGCGTCTAGATAAACCTGTGGAAGATGATCTATGCATGTGTCTGATTTCGAGTTCAGCAATCGCGACGCACTTTTTCCATGGCCCACAGAAAAATGAGCCCATCATTGAGGTCCCTAGAGACCCGAGCCATCTCCGCAGCATAATCCCTAGTCCCCTTCCTCTCAGGCCATCCTTCCAAAGGAAGATCCCATTTGGCAGACGCCTCCTTGAAGAAGCCTACTTCTCTTACGACATTCTGCAGAGAGAACACCAGAGTCTTCAGGATCCGATTATTCGATGCTTCTTCGGGGGATTCAAGCGAGTGGCGTGCGCTGAAAGGAATTTTGGATATGAGGTCGCCGATGAAGCGGGGGTAGGCATGTGCGGCATAGATTCGGTCTTGCGAGAGCCATAGGGCGAGACGTTTGTGTGTGAGAGTACCATTTCCAGCTGTGACTAGAAAATGATGTTTCGTTGCGGAGGCATACGGCGTTCTGGTAGAAAGGCTCTGTAGATGATCGGTTAACATGATGACAGTTGGACTCGATAAAGCAAAAGCTGTGCTGTGCTGATGTGTGGCGTTAGGTTTCCACAATCGGTGTAGTAAGTAGTTTTATCAATGGGAAGAGCACCATTCTGGCCTTCCAGCCTCGTCTAACACTTCATTTAGTGTGAGAGGATGAAAGGTTGGGCTGGTGCTCAGCATTAGCTGAGCTCGGAACATGGGAAGTCATCGGAAGCTCACCCAACTTCTGATGGGCTTACCACTACCTCTCAACACCAAACAGGGAGTGATAGACTCGCATTGAATGGACATACTACCTACTAGAAAATAAGGGGAACAGGAGGGATGGG
>RZIO01000018.1:1059117-1079551 GCA_004338095.1 Gloeostereum incarnatum
TTCACTTCTGGGACGAGGTCTTCTGGGTGAATAAACTTGGGTCCTGAAGGCATAAGATGCAGGCACTGGTGCCATTTTGCCTGCTTAACGAGAATGGCTTGCCGCCGTAGCGAGTATTTTGGTGGTGCCCATCTTCCTGTGTTGGCATTACGGCGAGGGAGAAATGGGTTTGGTAGACGCAAAGTGTCCACTGGTGTGCTAGAAGTAGCGGGAGGGAGGGGGCCGAAGCGTGCGAGATGCTTTGGGAGAGTCTTTATCTCGCCCACCCGGAAGTTCTTGACAATCTCGGGTATTGGTATCCTCCCAATCTGCATGGAGGGCGAGCACAAAAGACTGTTGTTGTTCTCCCTCGCGTTTGACAAACAATTTGCTGACGGGGTCGGGCCGTATTACACAGCCACATGTTTAGCGAAAGACGCCACATTCTTTCTTACGCGCCTGCCGCCTCGAGCATTGTTGACGAGCGAGCTCCTGGCTTCGTCAATCGGTTACAACCAAATTTTAGAAATGATTTATATTGAATACCAGATAACGGCCGTCATAGCAGTGTGGCGGCAGCAGAGCCAATAAGATAATGACCTTCTAGAATGCGTTTGAAGCGGAGATTGGTGCTTAGAACGTAAAATTGTATCTAAACTTTAGCTTGAATTACCAGAATGTCTCGCACCTTCATGTCTCTTGATCGACTCCGAGGATTAAGTCTATACGAACCAGCAAGTAAGCTGAGACTTTAAAATTGAAGACTCTGATTACGGGTAATTGGGCCAGCGATATCGGTGTATTCCAGAGAGCTGACACTACTTACACTTCATAGATGTACACCTGCAGATACGAGAACGTATTGACCAAAGTACGCGTAAAGCGAAATGCAATGGCCTCGGACGCGTCTTGATACACGAATCTGATCGCCATCACACGCGGACTACGGACCCGTCTTTCTCTCGAACCACCACCATCACCTCAAATGAGCCCTCTTTCCGCAGAGCTTTGCATAACATATATGATCTCCTGTGAGCTCTACAGTTCTACGAAGCATACAAAATTCCGAGCTAAAAGGAGAAATAAAAGTCTACACCTCTGCCTTCCTTGCTAAATAGATCCTTGTCAGAGAACACAGATGGTTGCGCCGTGGCGGGCTCGCTCCTAGGAATCCAAGAACACTTTCTGTAATGCCGGAAGGCCGCATGCCGTCACAGCGCTATTGATCGACCGAATTGGAATTGAATTCCATTCTCACCGACATCCATCATCAACCAAGTGGCTCTTCAGCCTCACGTCCCATAACTATCAGAAACACGTCTCTTATCGACCATGAGCGCTCAAGATATTCTTGCGAATACCCTTTCTTCTGGTAAGGGATCCTCTACCAATCACCATGCAATGATTGGACATTAAACCGCCTGGTCAGATTTTGCTACGCGTCAAGAAGCAACACAAGCACTAGAGAATGCATCCACACAAAACTACGTGTGTTTCTATATCTTTATTGACATCCTGTTTTTATTTAACGATATCGTAGCCCGAATACATGTCAACACTTTCAACTGTCCTGTTAGACGAATCAACACCTACCCATGTCCGAACCGCGGGTGGTCTAGCTCTGAAGAATGCTTTGAAGGCCAAGGTCTGTCTCTTCACATCTCATCGTCGTCAGCTCACTTGTTCTGAAGTCTCGCAAACAGGAATCGCCTCGGCAGCTTTCGTATACCCACCGATGGTTAGCCCTTGACCCTAATATCCGGTCCGGCGTAAAACAAAATTCCCTCAATGCTCTTGCATCAGCATCTCACAAAGTCGGGGCCATCGCTGCACAAGTCGTCTCCGCTATCGCAGCCGTCGAACTACCGCAAGGGGAATGGCCAGAGTTGATTCAAAACTTGCTTCAGTCCGCCGACTACAATGTGCATAACGTCACGCTCAGAGTCGCGGCTCTACAGACCATTGGGTATATGTGTGAATCCATTGTACGTTTATTTCCTCGATATCTGTTTCTTTTGGGCTGGTCACTGAATTTACCACTAGGATCCAGATCTTCTGAGCTCGCGATCAAATGAGATTCTGACTGTGGTCGTTTCTGGTGCTAGGAAGGAGGAGGTTTCCTCTGATGTCCAGGTTGCTGCGATGCACGCCTTGTGCAACTCGCTGGAATTCGTAAAGCAGAACTTTGAGAGGGAGGTGGAGAGGAGTTACCTGATGCAAGTCATTTGCGAGGCGACACAGAATTCTAACCCTGCGATCGAAGTTCTTGCGTTTGAATGTCTGGTGAAGATTATGGGCCTGTATTATGACAAGATGGAGGTGTATATGCACCAGGCTCTCTTTGGGGTGCGTATGCATTGGATTTCATTATACTGGGTTGCGCTGAGCCGTCTACTTAGCTTACCGTTGCCGGAATGAAAAACATGGACGAGAGGGTTGCTATCCAGGCTGTAGAGTTCTGGTCGACCGTTTGTGACGTCGAGATTGACCTCGCGATGGAGGCTGAAGAGGCGTGTAACCCCCGAATTCTTACCCTAGCATCCTCTGACACGATCCTCAGGCCGAGGAAGAGGACCAACAACCTCTCCACGAATCCAAACACTTTGCGAAGATGGCTTTACCCGAAATAATACCTGTCCTTCTGCTCCTGCTCACCAAGCAGAAGGAACACGCTGAAGAAGACGAGTGGAACATTTCCACTGCCGCCAGCACCTGCCTCACCCTGCTCTCAGAAGTGGTGAAGGACACTATCCTTCCTCTTGTCATGCCCTTCATCGAGGCCCACATCCGACATCAGGACTGGCGTCTACGTGAGGCAGCCATTACCTGCCTTAGTTCCGTCCTCGAAGGACCAAATCCCGCGATCCTAGCACCTCTGGCCGAGCAGGCGCTTCCGGTGCTCATCGAGATGATGCAAGACAGGAACGAGGACGTGAGGAAGACATCTGCGCTGACGTTGGCGAGGATTTGCGACCCGGGATTATTGATCGGTGTGGTCGACAGCGAGATGCATTTGAATACGCTGGCTACTGCACTCGTAAGGGGTCTCGAGGATACGCCGAGAGTGGCCATACAGTGCTGCTGGGCGCTCATGTATCTCGCTGACGATATGTGTGGGGAGCATTCCAAGGAAGAGCAGTTGGAGGCAGCTGTGAGAGGAGAGCGGCTGAGTCCTTATTATGATGGCGTAGTGGATGCGCTGTTAACGGTCACTGGAAGGTTCGTGGTACTTGTGTTTTCCTCCCACAGTGTTTGGGTTGAATCTGCTAGTAGGTCTGCCCATGAAATGACTCTTCGCATGGCGGCGTATGAAGCCCTTCATGCGATGTTACAGAGGGCGACCCGGGACTCTTACCCTGCTGTCCAACATGTGCTTGTCATCGTTCTTGACAGGATGGAAACACTCTTGAACATACTCGTAGGCGCCTAGAATGATATGCAATCTTTGTCTGTCTAATTATGCATCTAGGATCGCACAGAAGATCGCAGAGATTGGGACGACCATCAGAGCACGCTGTGCTATGTTGTCTCTGTACGTGTCATGCCATGTCTATGCCTCATGAAGGTCTGAAAGGTTCCTTTGTCAAAGCGCATCATTCGCACCCTGAACGCGGAGATCTTACCATTTGCTGACCGCATTATGGTTATTTCCTTACGATCCATTGATAGTGCGAAGGCATCTCTCGTGTCTGTCAATACGTTCCGTGTCGTTGGGGGGCTCGCAGGTGGTAAGATCTCTCTCGGTATGATCATTGAATAACAAACAGCTGACGAGCAATCATAGTATTGGGGGAAAAATTCTTGCCATACTCCACCGCCGCTTTCCCTTACATTTTCTCCGCTCTCCGAGAATCTAGCGATGCCCATCTCGCACAGAGTGCCATCGAAGTCTTCCGAGACATCTGTTCGGCACTGGGAAAGGAGATTGGCCAGTTCTCGGGTGCCTTTGTCAATGTCATGCTTGAACATCTCCAGTCGGAATCGTTGGAGAAGAAGGCAAAGCTAAATTTCCTGACGTGTCTCACAAATCTCGCAGGGGTTATTGGTCCTCAGTTCGACGTGTACTTGAGGACGATCGCCAGCGCGCTGAAGGAGACTGCAGAAGTGGCGAAGAATCCACAGGACTATGAGGAGTATTTGGGCATCGTGATCAACCTCAGGAAGAATGTCCTAGCCCCTGCGGTGACGCTGGTCTAGACCCTGACTGTCGAGGTGAACGGGCGTGTGGACGGGAAGACGAGGCTTCTAATCGTGAACACTGTGATGGGATGGCAGAGTAGGCCCCAGGGCACTGAGGGCAAATTCTGAAGCTATTTCCGATGCGACCGACGCTGCACGGATTTTCGGAACAATACATGTTCCTGCTGCACGCGGGGGGAGTACTTTTAGAAGTTCGAGCGTGGAGATGTTGGATGGCGAATGAAGCCAAGACATCGTTTTGGGAGATTTTTCTGCCTTATGCGCCCATTAATCCGGATCCCCTCCTTCCCCTTACTTGATCTACACATACCCTCACATATTCTATCTTATTGTAATGTAGACTGGGGATATACAGCTATTGACTTTGACTACACATCGAACGTGCATACGAAGAGTCGAAGCTATACCACTGTTCCGGTTTCAGATCTGGATGACAAATTGGTCCGCAGGCTTGGATCGATCATCGATCAAACTTAGTCAGAAAATATTCAAAAGTCCGCCAAGTTCCGCTCTTTCGGAGCCTTCCTTATCCCTCCATACCTCTCTGTGACACCCCCACCACTGCTTCAGCAAGACCCGATACGATGAGCAGCCATTCCCCAATATCCTCACTTTCAAAGGTATTTTTCCGCCTTTTATTTTACGGTCTCCCGAAGTTTTCATCATTTTGGCTTTGACCCGTACCAATTCACAGGAACCCGAAAGAGCGGTACTAGACACCTCGTCCAATGTTACTCACCGGTCCGCCACAAACACCCTCAACGACGATCTGGAGAGCGCGGCGGGATCTACAATGTCGAACCAAGACCCGATGTATATCAAGAGAGGGATCCTCACGGATAGCCAGCTGAACGAGCTGAGAAAGCGAGGCAAGCGATCTTCGCGAAACGTCGCGTACTATCAAGAGAAACAAAATGAAGTATGTACACTGTGCTGCAGAGAAATTTCAGAATGCTGACGTCTTTAACAGCTCATTTCATCGTTATTAAAACCTATGGAGCTGCACACTGAAGATGCCAGAGCAACAGAGGACGCGGCAAGATTACCCGCAAGTTTATTTTCATTGCCGATTTCGCCTATCTTATCTGTGTACGTACAGGTCAAGCTTGCCATCTGGTCAAGTTTAGGAGCCAATGTGGTTTTATCTGGGTTGCAACGTTAGTTGATTCTACAAGTAAAACCCCTCACTTCTCAAACAATCTGAACCGTCCACAGTGTATGCCGCCATTTCATCTGGCTCGCTATCGTTCCTGGCCACCGCGATCGATTCGGTGTTTGATCCAGGAAGCAATCTGGTCTTGAACTGGCTGCACGAAAAGTCCCAAAAGCTTGACACGAACAAGTGGCCAGTAGGAGGTGCCCGGCTTGAGAACGTCGGAAACATCGTCTATGGCTCATTGTGCGTGTCTCCCCCTCAGCGATCGCACCTAACGGCTAACCCTCTGCACTCAGGATGGCGGCCGTCAACTTGGTCATCATCGTAGAGTGTTTGCGAGATATCATTACTCACGAGGGAAGTAATCTCAAGGAATTCCACCTCCCGGCTGTCATCGCAGTGGCGACCGCTCTAGGTCTGTCTTTACCTCTCGGCGCCCCGGCAGTTATCTCATTTCTATCTCAGCCGTCAAATTTCTTTTGTTCCTGTACTGCTTCTCTATACGGAAACATTCCAGTCAGGTGCAGGTCCTTTGGGAGGATCACAGAAACGATCTCTTCATTAACGGCTTCGGTATGTTGGGCGCACAACTTGACTAAACGTCCCCCACTCATTACCGATCTAGGTTTGTTAATGTCTGCTGGAGGAAGTAAATGGGCATGGTGTAAGTGTTCATGACCTCCTTCGTTTTCGACCATGCTCATATAAGTTTGTAGTCTTGGATCCCATGGGTGGTACCATCGTAAGTTACCTAAATTCCTTGTATATTAACTTTCAAACTGTCGAATTTGTCTAGATTGCCTGTGGAACGATTATCGCATGGTCAACCACAATCTATAAAGAGTTCGGACTGCTGGTTGGGAAATCCGCATCTCCCGAGTTCATCAAGCTGGTCATCTACAACTCCATGACATTCAGCGAAGACATCCTTCAAATCGACACCGTCCGAGCCTATCATGTACGCCTCTCGCAGTCCAGATCCTCTCTTACTTACCCTGGCGGCAGAGTGGACCTTCGTACTTCGTGGAAGTGGATATTGTCATGGACCCAGAGACGCCCCTGCGCCAAACACATGACGTGAGCCAGATGCTTCAGGATAAGATAGAAGCACTTCCCGGCGTTGAAAGAGCCTTTGTACACGTAGACCATGAGACGTCCCATCTACCAGTGAGTTTCAGCTGCCATGTTCTTGGTCTATGCTCATCTAGCGCCCGCCAGGAACACCGAAAGAAAGTTTGATAATTTATCGTTATGATGCCATGTAATGGCTTTGCGCCTTCCTATATAATGATCTGTGAGGCCTCAGCGTCGACGAGGTAGCAAAAATCCCACTGCTCCAAATACTGAACGGGCCTTTGTCGGAGCGGCAGCGGAATACATCTCGTCAGACCAGAGGGTCCCTTAGCACATCTTTCGGCAGAGTCCATGCCCATGGAGCACGGACCGCCGAATTTGTATGGTAATCCGAAATGGAATTCGAAGGACAAATCCTGTCCCTAGTACATGTAGCCATCTGTCCCCATCCACCAGAAATACGACAACTGTCCTCGAACGATTTGGAATTGCAGTGCGACAACGGAAGGCGAAGCGGTAGCAATTACACAGACGAAAAGCTCAAATGAAAGCAGTCTAACAAAAGGAGGTGATAGAGGTGAATAATGAAGAGCATGGAAAAGCAGCTGCGAGATGATGATAACTATGAAAAAACCGGGGACAAGAAAGACGAGACGAGCAGGGACGGTGCGTTAAAAATATAAAAGGACCGTATTTGTGGTGGCTGTTGTGTTGTTGTTCCTTTTTGCCGACCCAGGCAGCAGTTTATCGAAGGGGAGAAAAATGTTCGTATCGACCGCAGGGCAAGTGCGATCGAGGCAGCAGATGCTATCGTGCAATTCCTATCTTGTCCTCATCCTCATCCTTTATCTTCTCCAACGGTGAAAGACTGGATTTATCTTTATCTTTTCCTGCGACAGACGGAGAAGGCGACCGCGAGACGGAAGTTGCGTATCCCGTAGAGCTCGGTGCCGGGGAACTTCCATTCGTCGACGACGACGCCTGCGGGGAGACGGACATCGCCGCGACCGGAAATCGATACCGATGAGGCGACTTTGATTTCGACCGGGAATAGCCTGAGCCATCGGGTGAGCGCGACCGTGATCTTGACCGGGAGCCAGACTTTTCCCTTTCTCTGAACCTCGCAGCGTGGGGAGGAGGAGTCAGGGCCGTGATGGTGGTCGCACTATGAGAGTGGTTATGCTTGAAGTTGAATGTCATCGGTGTTGGCGTGTCAGATCCATGTCCCTCTAATCTCCCGTTTAATGGTGGGTGATTCGAAGGAAAGATGTCTCTCGGGATGCTAGGCATATGGGGGTAATGATACTGAAAAGGCAACAGTGTCGTGGAAAATTGCTGAGCGGTCGGGGAATGTAACGAGGGTGAATGCGCCTGTATCGAAGGCGAGCGGGACATGGGAGATCCAGCATGAGATAAATGCGGAGAGCCTTGTAAAGCAGGAGAATGAGGCTGAGAACCGTGCTGCTGAAAGTGTGGGCTTCCTGCGCTCGGTATTGAAGGGGAAGGTCTCGTCTGATAGTACACAGTGGCTGCCTCGGATGGAAGAGGAAGAGGTATCGTGGCACCGAGTGGTGTAATCGTGTCGCAGGACCACGATAGACCCTTCAGCGCCCTAGGAGATGGACCCGATATCGAGCGTTTGGACATGTCCGATTTGGCGTTCAACGTCGAGGGACCGGGACCGGGGGTTGGCTGCTCTGCAGCCTGGAGTCGGGCAGCCCTTCCTCGGGGTCCCGGAATCATACCAATGGCAACATCATTGCTCAGTTCCACCTGAGGCTGAACATACCTGGTTGGAGCACCTCCATGCCCAACCCACCGTCTGAACGGCACCGCCCCGCCGCCATGAGATGTGCCCGCGCCCTCGGTGAACGAGCGCACCGAGCGCACGTCGTCACTCATGACGCTCCCCCCACCAATGCTTTCTGCATCGTCAACCTCACTATTGCTGCCTCCTTCCTCGAGGCTTTCCAGCTCCCTGGCTTCCGTGGCAGCCGTAGCCAATGTCAAGCCCACGCCCAGTCTCCTCTCAAACACCTGATGGTCGTCCGGCGGTGCTTCAGGAGGTGGCGGACTGGTGTACTTGCTTCTCCGGGGCGCCATATGTTCAGGAGGTGTACGGTCCGTTACGATATTCCTCTTCTCCTCTACCACAGCCGTCCTCGGCCCGGGCTCGAAGAACTTGGTGGGAGGAGAGAACCTCTCCGGTGCTTTGGGCCTCATGGATTGACTTCCCACGCTGTAGGGCGTTTGTGGGGGTATGGAGCGGTGTCCGTGCAATGGCGCAGTGACTAGATCCTCGTCCTTGCGCTCTTCGCAGAGGTCGGCGAGAGCGAGGATGGCACGCTCGGGGCGGGCGGAGAGCACCCGTGAGGCGCGCATGAATTCACCTCGGATCTGTGTATGAGGGGAAAGGGTTTCAGGGGGATGGATGGGGAAGGATGATGGAAAGTGAGACTGACGGTATACAAGCCATCCCGAGTGACACAGCGCGCTACGTTGTAGTCCGTCTCGAACGGATCCTCTATGCAGATACGGTTTCTCTCCCGAGCATCGTGATATCGGGGACCGGACAGCTGGGACGGAAAAGGGACATCAGAAAACCCTGATCATTGGTGCATATCAGAGAGAAAGGAAGAACGCACGTCATTCTGCCAGCCCTTGCTTTCTTTCTTGAGCAACCCTGCGCGGATCGAGGCAACACCGGTGTTGTACGAGAAATCTCGAGCGTAATATCGGAAGAAATCAATCAACCTGAAGGAGGTCAAAGAGGGAATCAGAGAGCATGGAGCACGTACAGTTCGGCAACAGACTCTGTGTTCTCTGAGTGCCATCTCTGTCTCAGCAGATCAATATCATCGAAGAACCAAACGTTGAACCCGTTCAGATAGGTTTCCTCCTGAGATTGCGAATAACGATAAGAGTTGGTAGAAAGAGAGATAGAGATAAGGTAGACTGACTTTGGGTATCGGTCTGAGTGGTGGCATTTGTTGGAGATTGGGAAGGACTGGTGGATTCTTGACGTGTACAAGAAAATATATCACGAGCAGGACGTATCCATAGGAGGACAGAGTGCCCTTATACGGCGAGTTGATCTTCCTGTGAATGAGGAGGCATGAGATACGATGGTGGCAGAGAATTGCGAGGGGAGAACACGGAGAGACGGTTCCATTGAAGACATCCATCCAGATTGAAATCTAACTCTGCCTACCACTCGAGATATACTCGTAGGCAGACAATTAGAGAGGTGGTTACAGCGCATATTGTGACTGATCAAAAGAAGGAGAAGGAAGGGGACTAACCGCCGTTTACTCCATACTTTGACTAAAAGTGCCTCATGGTTAGCACCTGGTAGTAACGACAGAGAAATAGCGCGACTGGAACGTACGGAAGAGAACCATCGTCCGCACTCTAGTAGGGTCGATCATGGCATAACACATCAACAGCCGTGTGTTCTCCAGCGCCAGCCTGTTCTCGAAGCCAATATCGCAGGCAATGCCGAGCGGTAACCCCGGGGATGGATCGAGAGATAACTTGACGATAGGTATTCGAGCGTGTGGAAGGGGCTTGACGTGGAACTTGGTTTCTAGAGCAAGGATGTGTTAAATCGAGAGCTAGAGAGAGATAAAACAAGGACATACCGCGCTCGAGTAGATCGCCTAACATGGTTACGAGGTCTGTAGCAGACAGACGCTCATCCGAGTCAATTAGACAACACAAATCCATATCTAACGTGCTACTGGTTGAACTCGGTTGATAATTTCGTTCTAAAGTGGTCTCACCAGAGTTCCTGAGGCTGAATCCATTGGCAGTACTACCAAACGAGAGCAGTCGGCTGTCTGGTTCGATAGTCCTGATGAGTCTTTCGAGTAGTTTCCTGACATCTTCCTTTACAGACATCTCCTCTGGCGAGGGCAAGAGCTGGATCACGAAATCAAATAGGCACTGGGAGAGGTCAGCGACGAATTGTTGCTTGGAGGTGACCGGTCGAGGGGAACGATGATAGTTCATTGTCATCGTCTGCGTTTGCGTGGCCGCCATCGGGTACGTTTGTGCGATGAGCTGGGGATCCGAGCCAGCTGGAAGACGGGAGAAAGAAGCGGCAAGGTGACTGCCTGGACGGTGGGATATGTTCAAGGACCCCTCCCAAATTTGGAATATTACCTATCGGCTAGAAGGTTCGGCAAGACCCATGCGTCCCATGTGCGCTTGTTGTTATTTCACAAGTGACGGAAGCAAATTCACACTTTCTTTTGTCTAATACTTTATCTACGGCCGAGAGTCTCAGTTGTTCTCCTTGTGATACCTACAGGTACTATTTTATGAAGAAGTGACTATCGGATGGTATCGCAGTAATTCCTCGGAACAGTGAACTCCAAGGATTATGCAGCGTCCGCACCTTGTTCGCAGAATCCATGCGTTTATGAATCATGCGTCCATGGCTAGAATGTATACCATCTCTGCGGGACCGATGGATCAGGTTCTGGGGTTCCCCACAAAGGCCAGGGACCTTTCCAGTCCATGCAGTGCCAAGTGGTCCAAGCTCTTGAAGAGGGAATCACCCGATGAACGGGTAAAGAGGAGAAGATGACAACAGTACCAAGAGAGAACACTGTCATCCCGCCCGATGAAAATACATACTTTCCGTCCCGACTTATCATGGAGGTACCGGTACAGCTTGCAGGGCTTCTCCGACATCAAGTATGAAAACACGACGGCGATCACTGAGTACTGATCAGTGATCACAATACAATACATAGGCACCATGAGACTTCAAAGCTTCAGGGAACTAGCCTGAACTAGCCAAGTCCGAGCCAGGAACATTAGAGAGGTGAAGAAGGCTATATTCCAATAGATTCCCAGCTTTCACGGGACCAGCCTTCCAGGTCGGTAGTATCAGCAATAACACCATTAAAGTAGCAATCCAAGAGCTGGCAGCTAGAATTGAGAGATCAAATATGAAGTTGAACCTTCTGAGATCGCGTACAAGATTGAGACAAGAAACGGGGAGACAATGAGCGTGGGAAACACCGACGGACCCGATACAGCGGGTACCTACGGCCCGAACTGCCGCAGAGCGCCACCGCCTAGGACGAAAACATCGAAAACATAGTCGAAAACGTGGAGTACATAGCGAGGGAGCTACACTGTTACTACCACTCAATCAGCCGCAACCGCCTCCTGCTGCCTCAACCTCTCATCAACATCTGTTCCCAAAGGAATACTATCCATCGCTCCCCGTTTCTCCACGCACATTCCGGCAGCCTAAAGGGGAGAAAGCGTGAAATGAGCCGAGTTGACGTTTCGTCACTACATACCTGTATCGATCTCCTCAAAACCTTGATGATTTCGTCTCTCGTCGGCCTACTAGGGCCACCTCTAGATGTCATCCCTTTGCTTCTCCGTTCATCCTCCAAACCCATCAGCCCCGCGACGAGATACCCAGTAAAGCAATCCCCCGCACCAGTGGTATCCCGTGCGGGGCCTTGTAACGGTGCGGAAGGTAGATAAATAATTGCGTCTCGCTGATTCTGGCCACTGTTTGTGGATGCGAGGACGCCGTCGGGGCCAATCGTACAGACGATATTGAGGGAGATGGGTAAGAGGGGGAGGAGGGAGATTATAATGGAGTATGCTGGTAGGTAGGCGTAGGATGCCGTGTCGTTGACATTGCCGGTGATGGGGTCACCGTTGCCGAGGACGTCGTAGAGGTCGGCGCATTCGACTTCGTTCAGGAGGAGCCAGGAGAGTTTGTGCCAGGGGAAGGTTTTGAGCTCGGTTCGGGAAGGCATGGGGGAGGGGTTGAAGATCGTTGTGTAGGATTGACTTGTGCCGTTTTCTGTTCATGAGAAAGATGGTGAGGGTATCCCGGTTGTGTGTATAAGAGGGATGTACCGTAATTGAGGTAAGAAAGTGTCGCGTTATAGGCGATTTCGTTTTGTAATAGGATGTGTGTTGTATCAGGGTGGAGCTTTGTAGGCGGTGGGAGAGTAGTGTAATTGGCTCCTTTATATAGTACTTGACGGGCGTTAATTACAGAACGACAAACAGGAGAGAAGAGTAGAAGTATAACTCACTGATGCAGTTCTCTCCGTTCTCCGATAGCTGGATGATTGCCCGTCCGGTGGAGTCCTATCGAAAGTCTGACGTTATATTGCATGGGATAAATATGACGGAAAACACGTACTTTTACGACTTCAACGCCGTCGACGTTGACACCAAGGCTTTTAAGATGGGCATAGACCCACTGACCATCTGTTCCGACTGCTCCGACCATATCAGCCATCGCGCCTGCTCGTGCAATGGCGACGGCTTGATTCGCGCCCTTTCCTCCGGCACGTTGTTCCATTGTGGTAGAGGAAATAGTTTCCCCTGGCCGAGCGATGGAGTGCACTGCAAAGTGCTATATCCTAGGAAACAAGAGCAAGTCTACGATGGGAGAACGCACCGTGAAAGAATTCATCTATATCTATGAAGTTGAGGGAAACATTTCAGTATGAGCTCTTGAGGGTGATTTGATTGAGGACGCACTGATGGAGCCGCGAATCAAGCATCTCGACGGCATCTTACTCAGTAAGTAGAAGCGTTAGATCCTGGTGGTTGGTGGTTAAAGAGTGGAAGAAGCGTCGCTACAGTATTTATCCCCGTCTGTGGCGTAGATAAGAATGATGATCGATCATTTTTGAGGCGCAAATCCCGAGCTCCCATTCCCACTCGAAGTTAGAACAGCTTAGGACAGCTCAGAGATGTCTTCTTCCAAATACTATGTTAGACGCGGTAATTAGGTGCATTGATTGGCGGGATGCTAGTTGGATCGATTATGGCGTCAGACGTCAAAGCAGTGAAAACTAAAACTAGAAGACGGATGTTGGTTTCCAAAGAATTGTTTGACGGAAACAGGCATCCATTTTTCACATATGGAGCTCGCGACTACCCTTCGATGACCTTTTGGTAAGTACCCTGCCTCATGCGATCTGACGTGCTGTCATTCTGATGCCAATGAGCGCCGTGTTGCCAAGTCGCGTACGTAGGAAACTTTTTTTTCTCGCTTGAGACCCAAGGCCGATGAGACTGGCCATGACAGGACGCGAAATGTTTTGTCCTGGATCGCTGGCAGAAATAGAGCCTTCGAGGCTAGTTGGAAAGCTTGAGTGCTTGAGGACTCATATGCTAGGTCCCGTTGTCGCATATGAAACAGACTCGGAGAGGCTGGATTTCGACTGAAGCAGAACTCCATATCTCAAGGGGATCCCAGCCTCCAGTGCACTGCATGGATATTCCGGATAAATTCTATCGGGAGAAGTTTAAATGGGAGGTTCACCAAGAATTGTAAGATGAATGAATGGCAATAATAGCACTGAAGAAGATAAAATGAAGAGACGAATATTATGAATTGAATTGGGAGGGCCATGACGGTAGTCACGGTCCAAGCCCGGCTTCCTAATCTAATACCTTATTACCTCACCACCACTACACACTTGCCCGGCGTTCTCCCTTCAGCTCTTCTGCCGGCCTGGACGACTTTTTCTTCATTTTCTTGTATTGATACCCTTTGATCTTGATATCCAAGAAATCCCAGTGCTAGGGCCCATGTCGAAGCGGAGCTACGACGGTTTCGCACATGAAAGACGGCTTTCCAAGTACCGCGTTACAGATGAAGAACTATTCGAGTGAGCGGTGGATTTCTTGGCCAATTGCAATATCTATTTACTGTTCGAACTCCCAGCTACACTCTCCGCGTGGCGTAAGTGTTTAACTGCGTGTTGTTTGGGCCACGTTTGACCGTATTCTCCAGGGTACTGAGCTATTTGATGCTCCCAAAACCCGTTGTGGAACATACTGGAGCTAGCGGGAGCAACAACAATCATGCCGATGGTAAAGAACGAGATCACTTATCCCGCCTGTCAGCACTGTCCAACTTTTCCATCGGCGACCTCTTCAAGGATATCAGAGATGGTCCGAAGAGCGTCAAGTTTCCTGAGAAACTACTCAAGGTGCTTGAACAGAACTTGCAGGATATTGCCTTGGGGAAGAATGCACAGTGCGTGGATCTAATTCTATGCCCTTCTGCGCGTGCTGAAATCAAGCCAAAGATACTCGGATCAGCTTGTCCGACGGACGATGGCCAAATTCTACGGGCAATTCATGGTGGACACTTTCAAAAAGCAGATGAAAGAGAACCGAAAGATCGAAGACCTCATTCTCATGTTCGCCACCCATGCCACCGGCGTCCTCAAGAAGGAACCAACGCTAGGGGGAGACGGGTGGAAATTTGAGTTGAACAATCATATCGCTCTCTTCGTCAAGCTCATCAAGGAATCTCTCCGCAATCTCAATCATGTATCCCCCGAATTACTCTCCCGTCTCGATACTTATTCCTCCAAACTCGCCCCATCTCAGAATGCCAGCGATTCTGGATACGATTCATCGTCTACCTCACGAGATCGGGACTCGACTTCCTCGATCACCGTCAGCGCGAGCATTTCCGATATGGACCTCGTCAAGGTGGTTGCCGCCCTCTTCAAGATTCCCGAAGCAGCCGTCCAGAGGGAGGTAGATCAGGCGCGGCAGATATGCACAGAGAAAGCAGCCTTGATCGATCTCAAGACTTGCCTGAAGAACCTAACTGCCGGCACACCCTTCCCTGGCCGAAAGGAGGACTTTGAGAGCGAAGCGGCGTGGCAACATTGGCGGACTCTCGAGACGACGCATCTCCAGCAGCTCGTCGTCGCCATGGTGCAATTCAACCCCGAGCTCGCGAAATCGACGCCAGCTGGCGGTGGCGTTGGTGGGCTGTCTGCTGCTGCAACACGTCCGGGGTCGGTCTACTCGAGGAGCGAATCGCCTTCTCGACACGCGTCCATTGGTAGTCGGCGGTCACTTTATGCTGGCGACTATGGGTCTACGACGGATGTGGATGTGGACGATGAGGTGGAGGTGGGGCATAATTTCACGTATATACCTCCCAACCCACGGAGGTTCTACAAGCGCCTGTTGGAGATCTGCTTGCTCGCAGATCTGGAGGCGATGTTGAGTGAGGAGGTGGACGACAGTGATGAGGTTTCGCTGGGGATCCTTTCAGAAAGCCATATCGACCTGCTGAACGAGTGTGCGCTGAGATGGAGGATTGGGCATCCGTATCGGGCCGCATGTTTTCTGGACTTGGTCAGACAGTTTTATGAGAGGGGCGAGGTGCCGTTAGAATGTCTACCCGAGGCGCTGCAGAATATCGAGAAGGTGATGCACGATATGGATCTGGACAAGTGGCCTTCACAAGACGTGCGTGGTTTTCATTCCGTCATATCCTCTTCCAACGCTTACTACGGTTAGCGCAGATTGAGTATCTCTCGAGTATCTATGGCACCATATTCACCATCTTCCTCTCCTTCATTTATCATGCCATGGACAGCCTTCCCAACCTCAAGCCCTCTGAGATCGAGCCTTTCTTGGTCGTCTTGGAGCAAGTTCGGGATAGCGGTCTTTTGGAGCGGTTTGACGTGGACATCTCTACGCGGGTAGCAGACGTCCAGAAAAAGGTGCGGCAAAGGGCTGCAGAGGCCTACGACGCGAAGTGGCAGGAGCTGCAGAAAGCGCCTGGCGTAAACCGTGCGTTACCTCTCCTACTAATGACGGATGAGATGGAGAAGAATGCCAAATTGCTGGACAAGAGGTTCCCGCAGCCGATCTTGGGGCAGCTCGACTTGGTGTCGCTGATGGTCGAAGTTCAGGTGCCGCTGTTTGTGGATGAAGTGAAGAAGTCGCAGAAGAGGTTGTTTGAGTCGTCGATGAATGGGCCGACACCGGATGTGCCTATTCAAGATATCTTTGCGCTATATCGGCGGACGAAGATTATTTTGGGGATGTATACTGCGTTTGTTTCGGGGTGAGTTCTGCTGCTGGGTGTTGTAGGACAAGATTGACTTTCCTTCTTCCTCTTTGTGCAGGGCAAAGCTTGATTTCGATATCACCGGGTTCTTTGAGCCGTATGTTCGCCAGTGGTTAATCAATACAGATAATAAGACTGAGCATTGGGTCCAGGCCGTGAGTAGTTTTGTAGCTCAAGCTAGTAACGTGAGGTTGATCTTTATGTGGAGGCCATTGCAGCGGACAAGTTTCAGGCAGAAGGCCCCGAGGGTCATAGTTCATCTATCGTTGACCTCTTCGACTCGTTACGGAGTCCCATCGCCTTCTTACAGGACCTAGAATGGGACGACGAGTATCAGAATGCGAGATTCTTCACTGCACTCTCCAAGGTACGAGCTTCCACTCGTTTTCCCTTCCAGAGTGGTACCTAAGACCATCTCAATAGACAATGTCCAAAGCCATTGAGCAATACTGCAGGTCGATCGAAACCCTGTTCCTTGCCGAAATGTTCCCGCGTCCGACGGATTACCTCCAACCACAAAAGTCTTCGGCCTGGTTGGAGAAAGCTCGACAACTGGCCGCACAAGGCGAGAAGAAGGTCGAGCCGTTCAACTTCCAGCCGGAGACGTGCGTGAAGCTGAACAATGTGGAAGCGGCGCGGAAATTGCTGGATAACATGTACGCTCAGATGGAGGTGGATAAGATGGCCGATAGGCTTGCTGAGCTCGCACCACCGGTGCCCGAGAAGGTGGAGAGGGAGCGGTTCTTGTTCAGCGTGAAGATCGCGATGGCAGAGGGCCTGGTTGGGCAGGACAATGTGCCATTTGCGAAGCTCGACACGTTCGTTACGTTGAGCGATGAAGCTGGGAATAGGCTGGCGAAGACGAGAACGATTTACGAGTCTAACCATCCTCGATGTGAGTCTATTTCTTCTGGCGATCTTGAGAGGCTAACTGACTGTTTGAAGGGGACGAGACGTTTGATATCTCGGTCGATAAGCCCCTGTGGTTGATGGTGAGCGTGAGGGATCGCGCGCTGGTGGGCAAGCACGATACCGTGGGGCGGGCTTATCTTTGCTTAGATCCGCGGCGGTTTAGTGACTTCCTTGCGCATGACTTGTGGATGGACTTGGATTCGCAGGGGAGAGTGCTGACGCGGGTTAGCATGGAAGGCGAAAAGGATGACATCCAGTTCTACTTTGGTCGAGCGTTCCGATCACTGAAGAGAGCGGAAGGTGACATGATCAGGATTTTCATCGACAAGGTGTGTTCTGGCTCCGTCGTCGTCTCTGTGGAAGGGAAATTGATCGCTGTGTGCGTAGATGTCACCGTTCATTCATCAATGCCTATCACGGAGTGTCATCAAGACGTTGGTGAAGAGTGCTTCTGGTGCCGGCTTGGATTATAACAAGGCCTTGGGCAATGTCACAGCGTTGTACCGATCTGCGCTGGGGTCTTCGTCGAGTGAGGTGCAAATACCACTTCCGGAAGCGGAGAAGCATCCAACGAGAATTAAACCTGAAGAGTTGTCCGATGTGGAGATGGAGCATGCGATTCTTCCTCTGTTCGATTACTTCGACGCCAATCTTCAGACACTGAATACCTATCTGAGCGACACCGCCAAGGAGAAGGTGATGACACGAGTATGGAAGGAGATTCTGACAGTGATAGAGGGCTTACTGGTGCCACCACTGAGTGAGACGACCAGCGAGCTGAAGCCGTTGAGTGACAAAGAAGCGGATATTGTCCTGAAATGGTTGAAGGTGGGTTCATTAGATGTTCTGTGTATCAAGCTGATCTTTTTTCGATGTAGTTCCTGAAGGACTACTTCTATGCGGACGGCGAGGGCCCTGTGCCGCTGGAACTGCTGCAGAACCAGAAGTACCGAGATATAATCTCAATACGGTTGTATTACGACTGGCACACGTGAGTATCTCTTTATCCTTTCATTCTAAAAAATTGTCTGAATATCTCTGTTCTGTACAGCGATGCATTGATGGAGGAGTGCGTCCGTATGATGCAGCAAAGCCTGCGGTCGTCAGCATCGATCAAGAAGCGTGCAAAGAGTGTCTATGCTCAGCGGAATCTCGGTACTATCAAAGAGCGGAAGAAAGAGAAGAGGGCAAACCAGGACAAAGATACCAACAGTGGAGAAACCATCATGCAGATCTTGAGGATGCGGTATGTCTATCGGGAAGACTCTCTCTCTCACTCGTGCGCTCGCTGATAAGTGATGACACAGGCCTGGGACATCCGACTTTATCGCGCAACAGCTCAAGATCATACAGCAAGTGCAGGCAGAGCAGGAGCAGCGGGCAAAGGCTGCAGAGGAGCGGAAACTACGGAGACCTATGGGAACAGGTGGGAGCGGGAGGAGAGGGGGACTTTTAGGTTCTATGGACATGAATCGATTGAGTCAGGCGGTACCGCCTATTCCCCCGCTGCCTCAATGAGACTCTTTTGGACTTTATGGATACATTCATTAATCTACTTATACCACTATTCCCTTCTTTTTCTTACATGTTGCCGTGGTGGCGATCGTGTAGTATGAACCCATTGTACATAGTTGTGGATGGACTTGAATATTCGACATGCTTGTTCTATCTCTGACATGCATCCCAGATCCGCCTCCAAAGTTCAGAAGCAGACCCGAGTAAGTGATCGAACTCGCCCTGTTGTGCCATCATGACGGAGGAAATCTACGAAATAATATCAGAGGAGGCTGAGGTGGAATCGGAGGTTGTTCCAGTTGTTCCTACTTTTGATTCATCATCCTTCGAGCCGACACTGGAAGGGGAGGTTTATTCTACTCTAGAGTCGCCTTCATCTTCAGCTCAGATTGCACCTGCTGTTGTCCCCGTATTCGATGTGACCACTCTCGGTTTCATTTCGCTTGCGATCGCTGTGTTGGCTGTAGCGGGTGCGTTTCGTCTTGTCTCCGACTATACTGGTATACTAAAGACGCAGGCCAGTCCTCACCCTCCTCTCCAAGGGGAAAAAAAAAGCCAGGGGGAGCAGCTTACTTCTCGTCGGACCACTGGATGCTGGTAAAACAGCAATTCTCTCTGCTGTGAGCGTCTTTTCATTTGCGTGCATGTGTGTGCTGACGCTCTGGGGAACAGCTAGTGTATAAGGAAGCGTTACCGACGCACACGTCCCTTCAAGTGAACTCGTCCGTAGCTTCTATTCGTGGGGAGGAGGTGAAGAAGATTGGGATTGTGGACGTGCCGGGACACCCGCGGATACGCGAGCAGTTCAAGGAGCATCTGTCTGATGCGAAGGCTATCGCGTTCGTCGTCGATTCGAACACTGTCTCCCGGAATGGAGCAGCCGTGGCAGAGTGAGCAAGATAAAACCCTTTCGAGCTCGTATTAACAGCGTGAATATTAATAGGCATCTACATTTGATCCTACATTCGATGGTTTCACTGCCGCCATCGCGAGCCCTGCCATCGCTCGTTATTGTGGCACACAAGTGTGACCTCCTGAAGACGTCTGCGGCAGACCAGGGGACTTTTGCTGTCAACCGCGTCAAAAGTGTCCTCGAGCGGGAGCTGGAGAAGAGGCGCGCTTCGCAGTCAACTGCGTTTGGCGTTGAAGGGCTCGGCGGCGGCACTGAAGAAGATGAGAGATCCGATATGAGTGGACTGGAATGCGGCGGGGGTGGCGACGGGGGGACATTCCGATTTGGGGCATGGGATGGAGGGGATATTGGGTTTGTTGGGACGTCGGTGAGGACGGTGGGCGATGAGAAGGGGGATGGAGCTGGAGGATTAGGGGCGTTGGAGGATTGGATAGCTGATATTTTGTGACCTATTGCTATGGACAATCGGCGTTTGCGTCGTCATGAAATGACAGTAGGATTGACGAGAAAGTGACGAACGTGGGGCGAAAGTAATGATCGACCTAGATCGCCAACTTGATCACATACATCCATCATGGACGATTTACCCATCCCGCACAAAAGGACACTTCACAGCAAGAGATCATTTGGAAAATATCCTCGGTCGGTGGAATCCCCCGCCTACGACGCCTCCGAAGAAGACAACGACCCACTCACCGACGACGGTGCCTCATCTGTCTCCATCCCACCTCCCATTCGTCCTCCCCCATACCGCCCCCACCTGGGCAAGAAGATGGCGAGCAGACAGCATCAGCTGGCG
>RZIO01000018.1:1100949-1112860 GCA_004338095.1 Gloeostereum incarnatum
CTCCACTCGGCGAAGAAGGTAGGAAATCCCATCGGTAGAGTTCACTGCCCGATACACCATGGTGTTCAAGTCAAGCAGCTTCCTACGATCGTCAGCGGTGAATTCCAACGGGACAAACGAGTGATAGCCTTGGATCTCGTCCGGAAGGTTGAGGGCGCCAACCATGGTGGGAGGGTACTCCCTAATGGCCTCGCTCCGAGCTTGGAGCTGCTGTCGAAGCTCCGACGAAGGAGGGATAAAATGACTGTCGGTAGATGATGGTGTGAAAGCGGAAGGAATGGAAGATGTGTACATATGATAATTTAGCTGGACCTAGCGCGAGGAGTCAGTACTATGCCAGAACGATCAGGATGTTCTCACAGGTTCGCGGAGGTACATCGTGGGTCCGGGAGCTGAGTACATGGGGATCTTGTCGTGATGTCCGTATGCATAATGGCCATCGTCGTAGAAAGGATCGAGCTGGACGATGATTCAGGACACAAGACACCAGTAGTGAAAACTCGAAACAGACTTCTCCGAACTGGTGGGTCAAGTTCTCGATGTGAGCCTCTCCTCCCTGGTGGTAGTCGTAGTCCTGGTACTCCTCATGGATAGGTACCTCCCCTTGATAAGCAGCTAATGGATGAAATTCCGGAGAAGGCGGAGACGGCCTGGGAGTTCCATCGTCAGCATAGACGGATTCATCACAGCGTTAAAGCGCCTACGTGGTACCAGATGAAGAACGGCGGGAATCCATGAGCGGCGGAGGGGATGTGGCTCCGCTAGAGAACTTTGGGACAAATACAGGTGCATTGACAGCCTGCGCGCTCATGGAAGGTCCGAGCGCAATGGGCGATTCGGATCGTGATGGTGTTCTGCGGATAGATGGTTTGCGAGATAGATAGATGCCCTGGTTCAAAACATACACAGTTGGGGTTTCGTCACCCTAGACAGAGACAGGTCAGTTCATAGATACTTGAGAAGAAAGGTAGATTCACGCACCGGGTGGTAATAACCACATCCCTTCCCTTGAAACTTACAAGAACTTGTTGGTAGAGAGACGATCATGAGCATCACCTCCTCGTCCCGCACATCCGACTCACCCATAAATCAAGATATTCCTACACTGACGTTGAACCGAGTCTAAAGATAAGCCATAAATGAGCGCAGTCCAATCCCACCGCGTTTTCTCCACACCTTTACGCGGAGAAAGTGCCTTGGAAGTCGAGGAAGGTCGTTCCTGAGGCTTGAAGGAGTTCGGGTTCACTATCTTTACAGCAGACGACGCAGACTGAGGCCTTGAGAAGAAAGCCATAAGAAAGAAAGGGGAAAAGGAGAATTATTGGACGCCTTGCTGTCCAGCAGTGACTGAAAGCAGTCCAACCTCCGTATTCATAACCCAATTCTGAATTCATTCCCATCAGACATGATCAGCACGTGTGTGTTGTTGAGTCGTGAGTCATTTCAGGGCTCCGGTGTGGCGTTGCCCTCTTTGTAGGTACGTGTGTACAGTGGAGTCATTCTAGTTTTAAAGAGAGTACTTGATGTACAAAACCCAAGCTGTGACCCCAGCCGACACCAATAGCCCTAACCCGAACACAGTCGCAAACTTATGAGGCTTCCTGCCGGTCAAATCGTCCAGGACGTCTGTCTTTTCTAGGACATGGCGTTTGTGTTCGGACATCGTCAGAACACCGCCAAGGAATCTGTGAGAATGTGAGTCAGAAATGAAAGGGCAGCATCAGAGAGAGGGGCGCACCGGCGGTCGAGGAGACCGTAGAACGCTCCCCAGCATACTTCCATTCCCTTCATAGCAACGAAGAACGCCATTACTTTGCTGTATCCACCGTCCGATGTCTGTCAAAATCACATGAGGGAAAGTCAAATCTCGGGCATGGGGGCAGAGTACATACGATGTCTTGCAAACGTCCAGCAACCATGTCAACGATAACGGATCCTGCGTTATTTAAAGCTAGGGAGAACATGAGATGTAAAATCAGAGAAGGGAACAAGTGCCACACACCTTTCCAGATCCCGAACACTAACCCGATGTTGGTCTGGTCAGGGACGAGTAGCGGAATGGAGCAAATGAAGGGCATCGCGTTCTGGATTGCGTCAGATGAAAATGACATACAAGCCCGAGGGAGGGTAATATTTACGCACAAAGGCTTGGGCCACAGAGGCGATGATCATGACACCCAAAGCGTGGACCTTACTGAATGACAGCAAGCTATAGACGAGTATCCATATACAGCTAGTGAACGAGACTAGCATACGAGTCCAAGGTTAGCGTTTCACAGAAACCAGCAAGCATAAAACTCACTAAAAACCATGCGGTATCCACATCTATCGAAGAACGCGCCCAACGAAGGTGCAAAGAAGATCGGGATGACCTTGCCGAGATGTCATCAGGCGACACGAACCTCTAAGTAAAGGATACACGGACCTGCTGCAATGCGGAAGTATACCCAGCAACCTGCGCATTCGACCCACGCGTTTCAGTGATAATATCCGCACTCAGCCCATTAAACCCTCCAACAACGCCAGCCTGCAAAATCTGCGTGCATGCGATAAGCCAGAAGAAGCGAGGAATGCGCTTGAGAGTCTGGGGATCAGGGAAGTATGCCTTTCGAGTTGTTTCACCTCGTCGGATGCGGTCCCGACCAGTGGGGATGCGGGTCCAGGCAGGGAGGTAATAGATTGACCACCACACGTACACCACGTTTTGCAGGAGGTTGAGAAAGCAGATGATAGATGGGATCTAGAGATACAAAGATTACTACGCGATGAATGTGGTGAGGTAGAGAGATATATAAATACGCACCCAAAGTGCCCATCCCCAGAACGACGTCGTATCTCTCATAGGAACAGCGGTTGCTTTGGCAAGGAGAACGATACATTTCCCTAGAACAAAATGAGCACGAAGAAGCGAGTTAGAGACGTGCTATGCAGCGTACCCCAGCTGATATCCAATCCATAGACAAATGCCAGCCCTCTGTGTTGGAACCAATGCGCCAGTATCTTGCTCCCAGCACTCTCTACAACGGTAGAACCAAGTCCTAGAATTACCCTTCCCGTAATAACAAGTTTGAAGGACTCAAAGTTGGATCCCATAGCAGAGATTACGGAGCCGATGAAGATGAATGTGGAACACAGCATCGTTCCCCTGTAGCAACGTTCAGCTCTAGTAAAACAGCACAGTAAAAAGAAGATATGCACCATGCAACACCGTAATAGTCCAGGACATATCCGCCGACTACAGGTAGGATGGTGTTGACGAGACTCGTTGCGGATGAGATGGCGCCGTATTGGGCATCTAAATTAGGGACATGAGCTGTAGGCTCAAACAGATGCACAGATACATAGAGTACGCACTAGTGATTCCAAGCTCCTCTTTGAACGTGCTTTTTAATGGGCCAAGTGTGTTTTCAGAGAAAGAAGAGCCGACTGGTACTCTGAATGAGAAAGTTGAACTGGTAGATTCCCAAGGACAAGCACGCACCAGATAGACAGAGCGCTAGACACAAGGTGATGATTTTCCATCTAAACGGAAAATCTTCTACCGAATCCACCGATCCTTCACGTTCAGAGGAAGGGCCGGATAGGTCTTTGTCAAAGTCATTGGCAGAGAGTTTCTCGTTACTGTTGACAGGAGATTCCTCCACATCGCGGACGGGAGCCTCTTTGGAGAGCTCTGGAAGGACAGTGGACATGATTAGGACAAGGAAATGCACCAAAGGGAAAGCTCGTACCATTCGACTTTCCTTCTGCTTTTCAATGTGCTCGCCGCGGAAGTGATCGTGTGAAGAGAAAAAAGGTAAGATCGCCGCCTGTGATCCGCTCGCTATCTACGTTATCTGATTAGATGTACATGTACCTGGTCCGCTATACTGTAATTGAAGTTCCTCGATCGTTCTGCTGTTTATCCGTGGTCGAAATTTTCAAAGAAGGGTTGAAGGAGGGTCCTCGAGGGCCCGAAAGTCCTCCGTTCACAACGTAGGTCTCCAGATAATACCCATACCAATTTGGGCGCGAGGCATCTGTAATTCAGCGCTGCCACGATAATCACGATGTCCTTGCGATGTCTATTCGTTTCACTGGTAAGGACATCAATTACTCCAGCAGCGGCGGCTTCTGCGGATATCTTGAGACACAAAGCGTTGTAGATGAATAAAGAACTTCAGTGACAGATCTCACTAGAGATCCTTCCCTTCAGCGATCGCAAGTTCTTGGAGTTCTGGGTGAGTAAGTAGATGAGCTCGACATGAAGCCACCCCTGTAACCTCGTAAGAGCATTACGCACCTATTTTCGGCAAGTGAATAGAGTCAGAATAGAGCGGGCGTGCAAAGGTAGTGGCCATTGTTGGCGAGAGCTGGTCCTGGCCTGGCAAATAGATAACAAAGTAAGCCGGGAAGCCAGAAAGGATAATTATCGGAAATTTGTACCTGAGTATTGACCTGACTCGGAAGCGTTGAGGAGGTTGCATCAACACAACCTCAACTGCGATTGTTGCTGACTCTCAAACCAAGCCCCAAGTGATCACAAAGAGCTTGAAGCCGCTCAGCAATCCGCTGTACATCCTCCGGAGTCGGTCTCCCCTTCTCCCTCCCACCCATCCCAGCCATCATATCTTCCAATGCCTCCAACTGTCTCTTGTCATTGAGTTCCTCATTGTCAATCAGGGTTTCTTCATCGTCTTGTTGAAGATGTTCCAGAGCATGTTGCTCGGCTTCCAGATCCCTCGGAGCGATATCAGTGAACCTGACTTTGGATAATTCCGCAACGATGGATCGCGCTTCCATCAGAGCATCCGTGGAGTCCGGGAGAGTAGAGAGGTACGAGATCAGCCCCAACGCGATCCCCCGTAACGTGCCTAAATCCCGACCTAGGGGAACACCGACCGAGGCGAAAGCCGTGTCGAAGCCTTCCTGAACGTGAGCTTCTTTGCCTGCGGTTATTCCTTCTCGGTATCCTGTCTTGAAGGAAATGAAGAATGAGTCGGCTAGCGATTTGGTTGGAGTATCGCGGAATCATTTACATTGGTGAAAGATTCAGAAAGTGTCTTCCATTCTACGTCTCTATTGATTGTGTCTTCTGTGGCGTTTTCGTCCCAGGGAGAGTCCATGGTTTCAAGGCAAGATAAGAAGCCTACGTAATAATATCTTACGTACTGCGCCACATGTGGCGTCGCTGGCTGCGACATTCTGCAATTGTCCTTGTCTACTATAGTAAGTCATTATATGTTATACTCCGTGGAATCTCCGCTGAAACTATTTCTCTTATCATTGAATCAAATCTCCCCGGGGTTCCCCCATTACACGTCGTAGATTAAGAGATCAACAGCAAGTTTAACCATTTGTGTCTGCGCCGCGCGAGCGTTCGAAACTGCCTCGAAGGAGAGAGAATTAAAAGAATGCGAGGCAAGGACAAGATGATGCTGTCGTCCTGGTTCTTCCCTGTACGATGGTGGCAGTCTGGAAGCAAATACGTAGGATAGTATAATAAGCTCGACGACGGCGGTCAGGATGATGGCCTTACTCAAGATACCTAGAATACATAAGTGCAGAGACTCTAATCAGTACGATTAACGTCTCCATATAATTGCAAGTTTGGGCACCGCACAGCAGACGATGAGGAAATTCGGGATCAGAAGGGGCGTTAAGCAAAGCAGATTTCTTTACCCTTTTCTTCGGGTGCGGGTACCTCTGCAATTTTGGCACCCTGCACTGTGCAGTGCCCTCTCGAGTCTCTGGCGCACTGAAATCTGAAGGTCCTAATTCTCGTATCCATGGACTTTGATCAGGTTGCTGGTGGGTTTGTGCTCTTGCATTGAGGAAAAATAAGGATCTCTGCCATTCTAAAGTTATCACTAATTGCGTGAAAGAATGATTAACTCCTCACGGTGTTTTACAAGTTTAGGTATCACAAGCCCTTCGAAATTGGGAGCAAGAGCTGGACAGCAATCGTCCTAGATGAGAGGGTTTAACAGAGGACCCACTTGGGTAGCGACCACTGAGTCGGGGCCTTATATACGTCGAAGCCCTGTCGAGTTTTGGTGTAAGCCGCCGAAGGACTGGCCGAACGCTCGGATACATAAGTTCTCGATGGTCCATGGCAGAGATTCCGATAAAACCAACGCTGCAGGTGTACGCTGCCTTGAGTAGAGGTCGAGGATCCCGTTGCTACACGTCTAGGTTTGGGGTGCCTCAGTCGAACAAGGAGAGTTCTTCCGCCTCTGGAGCAGCGTTGAGGAAGAAGGGAGTTGGCCTCTGTGGGCCGCCCCCCATTGGTCTGTCCTGTCGTGGGGATGAAGACAGCGGCTGTGAGGAAGCCAGAACTTAATCTTTGTCGGGAAAAAAGGCTGCAGCCATGGAAGAAACCAAGTAATGTAAATAGTGTCCAGTCAAAGCCTCAGGATGCTACGCTTAGCGGAGGAATCGGTGTCACTGCAAACAATGTGTATATGATGATTCAATTAATAGCTGTGAAAGATTCTAGAGGATTCATGTCACTGAAAGAAAAGCATATAGAACGCGCCACACAGTGAACGCTGGCAGAACCAAGGCGATTTCCTAGACGCGGCGCTTGAAGCAGACAGGCCGAAACGCTTCGTAGAAACCAGGCGCTGGAGAGAGACTTCAAGCGACAGGCATCTGTCCTTCGACTATGATATTAATACAACACGAGTACAACAGGGGCCCAATAGCGCAGGTGTAGCAGAGGGCTACTCTTGGGCTAAGAAAGGGTTTGCAATCTCTTCTGACCCGTCGACAGGGGAGAGAAGGGTGATCGTAGGACCACGAAGGACAGCGAGACCAAGGGGACGTTTGTGGATTTCGGGTTCTGTATAGACCTGATCAGTAGCGTAAAAAGAAGGAAAAGGGTGTAAAACGAGCCTAGTATCTCTTCTTCGACCTCATCAAGAACAAGGTTAAGGAGTTGATCATATCCTTTCAGAATACCGGTAACTGCATATAGATCGGATGAGAGGGAAAATACATAGGCTGTCCAGAACACTGACCTTCACGTCCACCAGTAAACTTGACTCTAATCTTTTCATTCACATATTTTGAGAGATCTAGGATGGCTTCACGTTTTGGTTTGTCCAAAGTTGGTTGGGCGGATCGCCCGCCTCTAGGTGCAGAGCCTCTTCCACGGCCCTAGAAACGGAGGTGGCTTCAGTTCGTTATATTATCCTAAAAAGAAAAACAAAGGAAAGCTGTACCCGGTCCGCCATGATTGTGGTAACGAGAGAAGAAATAATAATAAAAGGTGGCCAAAGTTTGTACTTGTTCCCTTTGCCCACCACCCACCATCACGACCCCTCCCGCCTCGATAGATAAAGTCTTTCGATCTCTTCTCTTCCTTAACTTTCATCTACTTTAATCTCTTAATTCCCAACCTCGAACTCATCATTCGCCATGAATGCTACAGATCTCCTCGCCAATACCCTTTCCGCAGGTACACAATATCAAAAGCCCCCCAATTTGCGCGTCTTTCTCATCACTTTTTTCTTCCAGATGCCAACACGCGTCAGGATGCCACACAAAAAACTTGAAATCGCATCCAGGGATAACTACGTACGTTCCTGCGCTATTTTCCCCAGTTCTTTCCTTTGACAATGGTGATTTTAAGCCTGAATACATGCTCATGCTTTCGGCCGTCCTCCTGGATGAAGCATCGCCGATTCATGTCAGAAACGCAGCCGGATTGGCTTTGAAGAACTCGTTGAGTGCAAGAGTACGTGTTCATTTTTCTTTTCCGGGGTTTTTTCTATTTGGCTCGCCGGCGCGAGTCATCGATGCTGTCCTCGGCTTATGCGAGGCTTGGGGTTACGTGTATGAACAAGCATAACACGGTCAGTAAATTGCACTTGGTATCATTGAAGCCACTCACCCAATAATCATCTTGTAGTGGCGGTTACATACCCTTTGTTTTCCCTTTCAACGGTGTTCTCTTTCCTTTCGATGACCATGTCTGCAAGCCTCTCCCTTTCTATCGCATGGAACTACGAACTGATGCGTTATTCCGACAGCATTGACTAGATCTATCCATATTTCTTCCCTGTTTCACTGTGTGCTATGGGTATTGGAGGCGCCCGATTTATCAGTGCAGCTCACAATCGACAAGCAGAATGCTATGACGGCGCTGAACAATGCATACACCACAGATAATCACTGCGTACCATCGACTATCCATTCGCCCTGCACTTTATCACTTCCGACCTTTATTCACATGCTGACACCTGCGGGGAGCTAATTCAGGAGAGAGCTGCAGCGCATTTTTCGGTCCACTGCAATTGGACCACTCCCACGAAAACTCCCAGTTTGCACCCGCAACTTCCCTGTTCCCACATTCATCCCACATATCGTGTCTGTTCTAGTCTGCGAGTCTCGTTGAAAGCATCCTACTGCTTTGACATATCGTAGCTCACGCCCGGCTAACGACTATATTTCCCCCGATCGTGGCCTCTTGATGAGAGCTCCTGAGATGCACTGCGTTCGCCACCGGATGCCAGATAGAAGGCCTCGTCTTAATATCTTTTCACTTATTTTTTCCCACAGGAAGCTTCCCGACAAACTGAATACTCCAATCGATGGCTGAACAACCTCAATCCCGACGCAAAAGCCAAGATCAAGCAAGATGCTTTAATGACTCTGGCTTCCGCCTCCTCTAAAGCCGGAACGTTCGCAGCCCAGGTCGTCGCCGCCATCGCCGCCGTAGAACTTCCTCAAGGGCAATGGCAAGACCTGATCGAGATACTTCTCGGATTTGTGAACAACAACACGGACAACGTGAACTTGAAGATCGCGACTTTGCAAGCGATCGGTTACATCTGCGAGACCATTGTGAGTAACTCAAGTTTTGTTCTCCGGTGCTTTTGGTCTGACGCCACGAAATAGAAACCAGAAATTCTCAGCCTGAGATCGAACGAGATCCTCACTGCCGTCATCCACGGTGCGAGGAAGGAGGAGCCGTCACCAGATGTCCAGCTTGCGGCCATCCATGCTTTATACAACTCCCTCGAATTCGTGAGAGAGAACTTTGAGCGCGAGGGCGAGAGAAACTACATCATGCAAGTCGTCTGCGAAGCCACCCAAAACAGTAACGTCGCTGTCCAGGTCGGAGCATTTGAGAGTCTGGTGAGGATCATGGGACTTTATTACGACAAGATGGCACTCTACATGGAGCAAGCCCTATTCGGCTTGACCGTCGTCGGTATGAAGCACCCTGACGAGCGGGTCGCCCTCCAGGCCGTCGAGTTCTGGTCCACCGTCTGCGAGGAAGAGGTCGATCTCGCGATCGAAGCGCAGGAGGCTGCTGAGTACGGCGAGGCACCAGAGACCGAGTCCAAGTTCTTCGCCAAGATCGCTCTGCCCGAGATTGTCCCTGTGTTGCTGATGCTTCTTACGAAGCAGGAGGAGGACGCGGATGAGGACGAGTGGAATGTTTCCATGGCCGCCGCGACGTGTCTCGGCCTCCTCGCTGGCGCTGTCCAGGATTCGATCGTCCCCGTCGTGATACCCTTCATCGAGGCCAACATCACCAAGGAAGACTGGCACTTGCGTGAAGCCGCTATCATGACCTTTGGCTCCATCCTTGAGGGCCCTGATCCCGCTGTGCTTACACCACTGACGGAGCAGGCGTTGCCCACCCTGATTGGCATGATGGGCGACACAAACGAACATGTGAAGGATACGACGGCGTGGACGTTGGGCAGGATTTGCGATCTCCTCATCACGGTCATCAAGCCCGATGTACACCTGCATCCACTCATCTCTGCCCTGGTGAACGGATTGGCGGACAAGCCCAGAGTGGTTACAAACTGCTGCTGGGCGCTCATGAACTTGGCCGATCAGATTGGTGGCGAGTGGGACGAAGAACAGCAGCAGTCACAAGCGGCCCAGGGCGCGAGCGTGCAGAGCGGGCCTTTGAGCCCATACTATGATGGTGTCGTGCAGGCTTTGTTAAGGGTCACCGAAAGGTACGTTCTTATGGTTTTATCTAGGCTCTCCGGGATGTTAATAGCACATGTTCTTTTAAGCCCCGGAAATGAGGCCAACTACCGGACGGCAGCATATGAAGCTATCACCTCTTTCCTTACGCACGCTACTCCAGACGCGATCCCAGTCGTGCAGAACACAGTCGTGACCATTCTTGCACGGATGGAGCAACTCTTGGGTATGCAGGTGGGTTAGGCATTGATTAAGTCGAAGGGCGTGTCTGACTTGAGATTATGAACGTAGAATCAAATTCTCGGTGTTGATGACCGCAACAACTGGAACGAGCTCCAGAGTAATCTCTGCTCCGTCGTCATTGTGTGTTTCTTTCGTCTCTTTTGTTCTTTCCTGATCGCTTATTGAGTTTCCTTTCAGTGTGTCATCCGCAAATTGAACACTGGCATCCAACCACTTGCCGACCGAATTATGACATTGCTTTTGCAGCTCATCCAGGCTGCCGGTAAGACGTCGACAGTGCTCGAAGATGCCTTCCTCGTCGTCGGTACACTCGCCTCTAGTGAGATACTCTCTCCACGACCCATTATTTGAATACTGAAATGTTGTCTTTCTTCAGCCTTAGAAAGCGGCTTCTCGCCATATATTACCGCCTTCCTTCCCTTCCTCTACCCTGCCCTCAAGGCCCACGAAGACTCGCAGCTCTGCACCGTTGCCGTCGGCCTCATCGGAGACATATCCCGTGCGCTGGGAGAACAGAGTGCTCAGTATGCGGGACATTTCATGACCGTTCTCTTGGAGAACCTGCAGAGCGATGTCCTGAACAGGAACGTCAAAATCAACATCCTCTCATGCTTCGGCGATATTGCTCTCGCCATTGGCCCGGCATTCGAGCCGTATCTCGACACCACAATGAAGGTCTTGCAGCAGGCTGGGTCTGTGGAGCCTAACCCTCTTGACTACGATCTAGTGGACTATGTGTCTCAGTTGAGGGAGGGTATCTTAGAGGCGTATACCGGAATCGTTACCGGGCTGAAGAACACAGAGAAATGTGCGCACTTGTTCTACTTTTCTTACTACTAGACCGTGACTGATACCTCCGGTCACATTAGCTGCACTCCTGCTAAATTACGCTCAGGCCATTCTGGAGCTTGTACAACGGTGCCTAGCTGATGACGAGCGGACCGATTCGTTGGTGAAGTTCGCGTACGGCTTGATCGGTGACCTTGCGGATGCGTTCCCGCAGGGACAATTGAAGCTCATCCTTCTGCAGCCGTGGCTTGCACAAGAGCTGAGGGCAAGACATCGCATGTCTGCGGAAGCCAAACGGACAATGCGGTGGGCACGGGAGGTATGTCACATTCATCCTCTTCTCCTTCTGTTTCTCATGATATCATGATACGTGCTACAGATGGTCAAGATCGCCACACAATAGGCGGGATAAGGCGATTGAAGCCCCTGATATCTCTCGTTCTTTCTTGACGCTGTGTTTCCTCTCTCTTTCTTTTGTTGTCGTTGTCTCTGTCTTCCTCTCTCCATCATCGCATGCATGCAAACTACGTCACCCATGTCCCACATGTTTTTTTTTACTTCTTTGTTTTCACTACCCAGTCATCGCCATCTCAAGGAGGCACTATCATCTGCATGCTTTATGTCCATCATACATACGTCGTAGTTTTTAACATAACAATCTTATAGACGGGGCTCTTTTTCCTTTCTTATACAGTACCGTTCTTCCTTTGTCGTCTTTTTTTTTGGTTCTCATCCCTGAAGTCAAAGTCCCCAGCACACTTGTAGCCCATACCATTGAATTTCCTTTTGCTCCCCTCCCCTTTGCCTGGTGGAATTGCGATCATGTTGTATAAGAGGATTCCTTTTCTGCGATTTTGTATCTATACATCATTCATCTGTGTGGCGCAAGTGTGGCGCTTAACAGTCTCTAAATCCAAGGACGGCAGAATTGCAAGACATAGCT
>RZIO01000018.1:1127172-1138818 GCA_004338095.1 Gloeostereum incarnatum
GTGTCGACACAACCGGTTGGGAGATGGAAGAAGGGAGGGCAGAGTGAGTTGTCGGGGGAGCTTGCTGCTGCTGTTGCGGGATTGTTTGTTGTTGCTGATACAGACTGGAGGAAAGGGATGTGGACGTCGTAGGGGTAGGTGCTGCGATGGGAGGTTCGAGAATTGGAGCGGGAGCGGGCTGTTGAGGGTCGGAGGAGATGGTGGTTCAGGGGCGGCGGCAGGGGATGGTGCCTCGGGCTCAGCATCAAAGCTGTCTCCGCCGAGACCTAAGCTGCCAAACTGCATACCGACTTTATCAAGGGTAGCACCAAAGGAGTTGGGCATGACAACAGGCTGGTCGGTAATCTTGTAACGCGCACTACTCTTGTGCGTCACAGAAGGACGTACAACCAGTGCGGGTGCGGATTTAGGGGCCGAAACAGCAGGCGTGGGCTCTGGCTCCGATGGCTTCTCTTGTGCGGCTTGCGCTGGTGCTGGCGGTTCCGGAGCGGGTTCCTGTTTGGCAGGTTCTGGTTCCGTTGATATAGTGATAGGCCAAATATCTTGCGCAGCTAAAGCGATTGTAGGCGGTTTCACAATCGGTTCGTCGTCCCAGGTTGGTGCTTGAACCGTCGTGGGTTCTTCCCAGCCGGAATCTTGTGGACCAGCCTCTGGTTCTGGAGCAGGAGCAGGCGCAGATACAGTAGGATGGACAGGTACAGGTGCCGGAGCAGATGGTGGAGGTGGGGGAGCGGGGGCAGAGGCTGGTGCTGGTTGTGGAGGGGTAGGTTTGTCTTGTGGCCGTGCAATTTGAGCCCAAGATAATTTGGAGGTTGCTGGAGTTTTCGACGGTTGTTTAGTAAGAGGTGGTGGGGTAGGGGAAACAAGGGAAGGAGTCGAGCCATTGAGGTCAGTGTCACCGCCCCAAGTCGAAGTCGTACTAGCGGCACCCCAAGTAGACCCAGGAGTTGAGGAGACGGAAGTCAAGGAAGGAGTCGAGTCCAGTTGAGAAGAAGAGGATTCCGCGGTGGTCGTCGTCGCATCGCCCTCTGAGTCGCTGGGCTTTGAAGACGCGTCAGCGGCTCCCCAAGCAGAGGCAGAGGACGCTGGGGCCGGGGATGGGCTCGAAGTTTCATTTCTGTGAACATGCCCGTTGGCAGCGCCCCCTCGGGGAGGTCCACCACGACCGCGGGCAGCTGGCCCACCTCGACCAGCAAACCCACCTCTGCCTCCTCCCCTGCCACCCCGACCGCCCCTAAAGTCGCCTCTGCCAGAGATAGAGTCTTTCGGAGAGTGATGAGGAGCGGGGGTAGACGGCTTCTTCTCCTTCTTGCGAGTGACAGCTCCCCATTGCTCTGCATGACCTATGTGACACGAGGGCGGGTTAGCAAAACGAAAAGCGAGAAAAATAAAGTCTGCCAGAAGTCTGTCATGAAACGGTATGAATTGCAAGCCCATATGCTTATTCTTTACGTCTCGGAAGACTTGAGCCACCATGACAAGGTTGCCAACAGACTATCCCAAATAATATGAAAAATGCGTACCTTCAGTAATCCTCGTTGCAGCCAACTCAACATCTCCATTCACTTCTGATAAAAGTGATAACAGATCTAGAAGAAAAGAAAGTGAGAAGTGATAAAAAGGTGCAGACGCGCGGGGGATACCGACCGTCGTTGGACCATGTCGGGAATGCTTCCTGGAGTTGGCGTGCTTGAGAACGAAACTTTGAGTTTTCTGGTTGACTAGAGGGCGCTGGGGCGCGAATGGCAGACTTGTACTGAGACATCGTTATGGACGTGGTTAGAGAAACAAAATTCTTCAGGCTCCTTCTATCCCGTCTCCGTGGGAATTTGTTTCAAACAGTCTTGCCAAACACAACCCCATAACTGGCAATGACGTTCTCTTCCGTAGGGAGTCGGTCGACGTCTGAGTTACTGATAAATAAGAACTACCGGGGCGGTGTCAAAGCTCATGCTTGGTCTGCGATTTCATGATTAGACGAAGATCATGCCAATACTGAAGGATTCGAAGATTTCGTTGGCTCTACGAAGCAGGACTCCGACTCGCATCATCAGGAGACCACTGCAGTAGGCTATCCAATTTCACTGCGTCCTATTACTCGTTATTGACATGTATGTTAGCCCCGCATGTGGCCGCCTTCTGATCCCTACAAGAATATCCCTGAACGCATCAAAGACTTCAATGACAAAGAAATCGATCCTTGGGAATCATGTTGGAAAGCTGTACAGAAGTACGACGATGACATGTGCAAAGGCTTCAAGGAAGACAGCATAGATACTCTTCTTGTCTTCGTACGTCCACTACCCGCCCAATTCTGAATTATCTATCCATTATAATCCGCAGGCTGGTCTGTTCTCGGCTACGGTGACAGCGTTTACGATCGATTCGTACAAATGGTTACTTCGCGACCCTGGCGATTCTACCTCTGATATTCTGTATCACATATCGCAGCAACTAGCCAACTCGTCGATTCCTGCGGCCACGAACCCGTCGTCGGTTGATTTTACCCCAGCGACCGAGATGTCCGAATCAATGTTTGCTGGTTTCTGAGTATCATCACCAGCTTATCCGCTGCTCTCGTAGGAATTCTTTGTAAACAGTGGATACGTGAGTATCAGCGAGATGCGGCGATGTCTGCCCAGATGTCTCTACGACTTCGTCATCTACGCTATTTGGGCTTTACGTGGTGGGGTATCCCTCAAATCCTCTCTCTCCTTCCCGTCCTACTACAGATCGCCGTGGTCTTGTTCTTCGCCGGGGCTCTCGATTTATTGTGGCTTATCAATAAAACGGTGGCTGGATATGCTACCGCCGTGATTGGTATCACACTTTGCTTTATCATACTCACGACGATTCTACCGGGACTTTACCATCTTCTCAGCACGTCTGTCAGAAATGACGTCTTCACTCGCTATGGTGTCCCTCCTGTCCCTTTCAAAACCCCGCAGGCCTGGGCTGCCTTTTGGGGATTATCGTGTCTCAAGCGATTTGGCACATCTATCTTCAGCCTCTTCTGGGAATACATTCGTGTACGTCCCCGGTCGAAACACGATCTTCAGAATTGGTCCTCCCTCGAGCAATACTACGAAGCACAAATCTCAGGCCCGAATTTCACCATTCTGCGTTCTGCTATGGAATGGCTGCGAGATTCGCTAGCCAATAATACTTCCATGGAGACGCAGTACCTTCATTGCGTCCTTCAGTCTCCGCCGGAGATGCGCTATGTCATAACATCTCCATGCTCAAAGCACGCTTTGCCGCAGGAAAGTCAGGTTGCTTCCAGCGTGAACACCTTTTTACTCCTTTATGGCCATATCGCAAACTATTCTATTGATTGCATGGTTGAGGTCTGCACGCGTGCGCTCAACGAGTTCTGCTATGATTGCAAAGACGATAGGCTTGGTCACATCTTGTCTCCCCTCAAATTGCTTAGCTGGGAGGTCTTTGGTAAACCATGGGTCTTGAAACCTGGTATGTCATGCAATGGCTTTAAACTACAAGCCTATTCCGAATCTGACTTTGCTGTGTTATAGAGCTGCACATCCAGCTATCCATCTCGCTTTGCGAAATCCTCGGTTCTGGACATCTGCCAAGCGTGGACGATCACGATCTTTGGTCTCTCATCTTTTTCCTGGGGGGATCGTGCGACACGTCAGCCCTAGAAGTGACGGGACGAATTGCCCAAGGACTTTCCCGGAGATTGTCTCTTGAAGGCAGGGATAACGCGACTGCGGCTGTTATAAACCTAACAATATATATAACGGGACGACTTAGCTATTACTCTGTCTCGACAGAAGCGCTGAGACTAGTCATCCTCCCAGTCGTCGATCTTCTCGACCGATATGCCTTCCAGCTCCGCTTATCTAAAGGGCCGTCGTTCCAGAAGGCATGGAACGAGCTGCTCGACTTTTTAACAAGCGAGTTGGGTCTGGGAGAACACACGTTTTGTTCTCGTGCCCGAGAAATTCAGGATGGCCTTGGAGGTTCTGAAGAGAATATCGTTGAGCAGAGTCCTGAAAGAGCCTCCGATTCGCGTGTATTCGGTCAGGTTCAAAGACAGTTCTCGTAGGATGGAAAGGTGAAGATGGAAGCGATCCGCGTTCTGATATGATGGCGTTGGTGAAGAGGTTATAAGTCTATGAGCGGGTTTGATGGGTAGTAAGAAACACTTTATCCATCGACCGAGGGCTCAGTGATCGGAGCTTGACCACCGCCACTAGGGCGAATCTCAGGAGAGAATAAGTTTTCATGCTACTCTTTATGGTCCGCGTCAAGAAGTTCATCATCTCTGTGATCTTAACTGGGTACAGGCTTGATTGGACCTGCCGACAACGTCGTCTGTCTCCTGTATGTCGACAAATGGGGCCGAAAGCCAACGATTGGATGACCGGCATCATGATGGGCTGCGACATGGCGGTCATTCATGGCTCTCACCGCTAGATATGCCACATCCGACAACAAAGTCGGACATTGACTCACGATCGCGTTTATTTTCCTGTTTAGCGTTATGTAAGTGAATGTGTTGCCGTGGGTTTCCTCGCTGGAAGATACTCTCTGGGATACAACTCGATTCACTACATCTATGTCCCCGAGATTCTGAATCAGGCTATCCGACCTCGTGGATCGGCTATATCGGTTTGTTGCAATGTGCTCGTGAACATTGTCTTCAATCAAATCTCGCCCCGGGCGTTTGCGAGTATAGGATACAAGTACTACGCTGTGTTTGTGAGCTTGAGCATGGTGGGCGCCATGGTGTAAGTGTTAAAATGACCCACTGCGACGTTGTAGTGACCCTAGTTCTTGATAGTGTGGCGTTGTTTGTGGAAACCAAAGGGAAGACGCTGGAGGAGATAGGCTTGATGCTTGGAGAGAACCGTGTGCATCTCCATTCTACACACGCCAGGAGACGACCCGACGATGTATGAGCAGGCGTCGGAGCCTGTGGATGGACAACAACGACAATGACCCGCTCCCTCCCTCCGCCGTAATAAAGATATGCCTGGAATGTCATGTACAGTGCGTAAGACGTACGCACAATAAGATCTGCAGTAAACGTGAAAAGAAATATACCCGAAAAAGAAGAGAAAAACTGTGCAGACTATGCGATAAATATTTGAAGATACTGAGTACGGCGCAAGACGGCGCAAGATGAAACATTGAAAGTTATAGACAAAAAAAAAATCCCTAAACATAAGCAGAAGTCTCCAGCCCAGCCTTGCTCACCCGCCTCATGGGCTGTAGAGTAGTCTCATCGACGGGTGCCCTCCTCGCATGGCGATACCTCCCACTAGCATCTTTGATTTCCGTCTCCTGGCCCGAATCACCCATAACGCGCATCTCCATCCCGCTAGCGCTCATGGGCCCGCCAAACCCGTCACCAACACTACCTCCTACAAACACTGGTGGGAGACTCTCTCGGATATGACCTCCCCGGCGACCAGAGGCTGCAACATTGTAGTGCCCAGTCATCGCACCTCCGTCATGGTGGTCCGATTCTCCGCCTACGGCAGCAGGAGCAGAAGGCTGTACTCCAATGGACTTGCCCCCAAGCTCTTCTTCCTCGAAAGTCATTAGCTCCGAGACAAACCCGATGTTAGGAGAGATGCCCTTCCGCCGCTCAAGAACGAAGGAGTACGCTCTTGAAAGCGTCCAGTGGTTTGCGTGGATGAGGTAGGCCATCACAGCAGTCACCGAACGAGACTTGCCAGCTTTGCAGTGAACATAAGTAGGCGCGGAATGTAACCGTGCATCGTCTGTCTCAGTGGATGATCAGATTTGAAGCCTACATACACAAAAAAAGGCGCACCAAGGATCTCGCAAACGTCCCTCACACCCCTCGCGATATTCTCCTCATCTACTGTGTCCCTCATCGGGATCTTCACATACCGCTCAAACAGTTCCCTCAACTTTAACCCATTGTCGTCATCACATTCCGCCGCGATGTTCAATATCCGTTTGACGCCCAGATCCTGAAGCTCCTGCACATGCTCCGGCGTCGTCAGCTCAGGTCCAAGATATAGAAAGTTGGGCAAGATGGTTGACACGGTGAATGCGGGGAAAGGCTCTTCCGTTGTAGGAGGACCTACTTCTTCGGGACGGGCCGTAACAGGAGTCGATGGCGCTCTCGGCGTACCGGGGGGCATGGGCGTGTGCGGTGGCGTAAAGTAGGGCGTCAAAAAGTCAGGGGTCTGTCCTACGATAGGTGACGGTGACGGTGAATAATTGGAATGTGTCAGTGTCAGATGGGAGGGAGAAGAGGGATTTAAGGAGGTAGGAGGCACGGATAGTGTGGCGGATTTGAGCGGCATGGTGCGGAGGGAGAGCTTGGGCAGTCGTTCGGCGGATTTGGTATCTAGCTTGCGGAGGTTTGGGACGCTAGGACGCCGTGATGGAGGGGGTTGCGGACGGCGGAAGCCTGTTTGGGACGGCGGTGGGGAAGGGGTGGCGTCCATGATGTTGATGCCTACGTCCGTGTTGCGGAAGGCAGAGGATGAGATGGCAGAAGGCATAAGAGGAAGAGGGGATCGCGGTGGATGCGATCCAGAATCTGTCGTGGTCTGATCGACTTCTAAATGTGTTTTTGGGCGGAGGGACCGGTTTGTGTCAAGCTGGAAGAGTCCGCCACGACTCTGTTGCTCCTCCGGCTTCGATTCGCCTGTTTGGATGAGTGTTCCAAGGTCAGGATGATGACCTGCGGAGGAAATGCCCCCTGAAAGATAGTCTGCGCTCCCGTAGCTCAACAATGGGGCGATGACTGTCAGCAGAGCCCATGCAGTTACGGCCATATTGCTTCTGTCTTTGACATCCATGTCTTCATCATAGATAACCACATCACCGTCCCATGGCCCATTAGGCTGCATCAGATCGTCCCAGGCCATCTTGCCCTCTTCTGTTGTAACGAATTGACGGAGGGCATCGAGAGATTGAAATGATCCCCCAGGTCTGCGGCAGCGCTTGAGAATAAGAGATGGAATGGTGATATTAATGCTGTGCTTTATCCGAAACGCGAGGTGAGCAGCCAGGGGACGTGTGTCGATCAGGAGAGGACGCTTAGGGCCCAACAGACGATCATATAAGCTTCCAGGCTGAACGGGCCGAGACTGGGGAGGGGATGGCGTGCGGGGTAATGAGGAAGAAGAGTCGGAAGAGCTGGAGAGCGGACCTTCGGTGAGAGGAGTGAAGTATGATGAGGCCGTGCTGGATGCGGGACTGGCGACTGACTCGGAGTCTTTCCACATAGAAGGAGAAGGATTGAACGGAGAATGGAAAGGCACATCGTCGGTGATGTTTACCTTTGGTAGCGCGCTCGAAGAACGGATGGGTCGAAGTCGGAGATTCTTCTGCACGCTCTTACGGAGCTGTGCCAGAACTTCCAAGTCTTTAGAGATATCCTCGGAATCATCATCTGGCAGATTCATTAAAGGTGCTATTGGTGATAGCGATGAAGGCGAAGAGTCGCCCGAGTCATCCAATTTTAAGATGTCCTCATCGTCATCCTCCTCCTCGTCCCCGGGCCAGACGTTGATGGGAGACTGGCTCTCAAGTTGTATGGACGCCAGATGACCACTTTTCTGCCCAGAAAGAGTCAGATTTGGAGGCCTTGTGCGTCTCGACAGCGGCAAAGTCAGTGGTGGGGGATTCTCTGCACCCATGCTCATGGTAGTAAATGGAAGGAGCGAAAGACCATGTAAATCAATTGTACTTCGGTCCGGTACGTACAAGCCGTCAATCGACCACCGTCGTGTACGCTGGGAGACTCTACCGCACCTGCGCTTGAATTCCATACATCTCATACGCAAAATTGTATCTATCCGTATGTCTACAAGCCCTGCGCGTCAAATGACAAAGACTGTTGCGAGATCTCATGGTATGATGTACTTGGTTACCAGGCCGTTGGCAACCGCTCAAAACACAAGTAAAGAAACGCCAATGATCGATGATCGACAGAATTAGCAATACTTTGGTGGCGCAAGCGTAAAACTGACGGAATTACTTAGAGCGCGTAGATATACCGAAGAGTTTATACATAAGATGTACTGAGCAATCTATGTAGTCCTACAGACAGGAGGCCATCTAGTATCCATCTGACGCCACCGTTTGATCTGGATAACGAAACATTCTTCAGAGCCTGAGTACTTAAACCGCCATGATCAGAGAATTCCCGTTCTCCATCGGGATACACAACTCTGCTATGTACTGATCCCCAGTAAGCTTCTTCGCCTCGCTCATGATACGGTTGTGTCTCTCTCGCGACTCATCCTTGTCGTATAACTCCGCGAGGCCAGTATGGACAGTGGCAGGGTATTCATGGAAGCAGAACTGAGTCACCGTCAGGTGGTTTTCTGAAGGATCCAGCGGAGCTTTGACTTTGGCGATGGACTGTCGAGCCTCGGTATCGAGAGCTTTGACAATGGCAGAGAACTGATATTGGAGGAAATCTTGATCTCGGTTGTCCCGGGGACCTACATCCCCTATTGTTCTGACGTCAGTAAAAAGGGGGAGTGTAAGAAAAAAGGAGCTTACGACCAACAGGGATAGGTTTACAGGACCTTTTGTGGTCCGACCAGTGCAGCTTTTGACAAGAGCGGGAGCAGTAATACGATCTTCCGCATGTGCCACACCGGTGAAGCGTCCCATCTTCCCGATTCGTACTTATTGAACACTAGTTGACAGGATGAATGAGAATCCCAGTCAACAATGACCATGACGACGTACCGAAGGGTTCGCACAAAACTTGGGCTTGTCAGCTTCATACTGCGTCTTTGCAAGCCTGCGATCTTCCGCGCCGAAGAAGAAACGGCTCCATGCTTCGACTTTCCGTATCAGATCCGATTCACGTTCGTGACCGATCTTGTTGACTTCCTTGAGCACTCGACGAAGGACAGAGTGAAAGACAAAATAATGTCCTAGCTTGTCCAGAAGATCGCCATAAGGGCCGGCATTTTTATACATAACATCGTTCCGAGGATCATTCATGACACAGCGTTCCTTGGAAAGCTCGGGTGTCCGAGCCAAAAATCTGAGAAGCCCACATTCAAGAGCATTACTGACTCTCGCTGTCGTGTCTGTGTAGTATTTGAGGAGCAACTCTATCGCGGCTATCGAACAAATTTTCCACCCGGGGTCACGATGCTGAGATGGCAGCGATAGACGACCTATGGCGAAGACCAGAACGGGCACGGCGCCATGGGACGCAAAATGCTTCGGGACTGTGTCGGTGGTGAACGAGAGGAGGAGGAAGAGGACGAGCGTGTCCATCAGGAATATAATGTCGATCTGCCTTTTCTGACAGATGCTCATGATATCGCCTAGAAGTTTGTTTGGCAAGGCGCATGCAGCTCCCTCAACACCAGGAGGATCGAACAAGGCCATGAACTCTTCCAATCGATCAACAGATGCGACGGTATTGAAGCGGGAGGTTACAATAGGAGGGGAGGAGAATATTCTTTGCAGAGCGCCAACACAGTTTCGAGACAATTCGTCGCCTCCTACTTCAGACCATACATGGGTCAGGAAAGAACAGTTGTGAGGTGCTCAGACAAGAGAGCTTGGAAATCGAGCGGTTTAAATAGGCGATAGCACAGGTGAGAGATCGAGCGAAGCAGCCGACTGAGGTACAGGTACTGCTCTTCCGCGGGGGCGGCTGATACGGTGTTTCGGTTGAAATTGAAGGTAACATATGTCATCCAGGCTTCGATTGGCTCCCAATGAGAGGGATTCATGATAATCTGGACAGTGGCGCGAGATAGAAGTTCGCTATTCGAAATCTTGTCTAGAGATTCAAAGCAAACACATGGGAGGTCGAAAGCGTCTCGAAGATCAGTGATAGTGATATTCTCGCCGGGGAGTGTTTGGCGGAGATGATGCGTAAGGATGGGCACCAATTTCTGAAAGATGGATCCTGAAGTGCATGCTTTACTTGCTAGAGAGACGATGGACGATGTTGAGCCTTGTCTAGCGGTTTTCAAGAGGATCTAGGACACATGTTGTCGGTTCAGCCGTAGATAGAGGGAGTCTTAGGAAAAATCGAAAACGTACCTGGGTACTCATCGCTACTTCTCAATGAGTAAAGGAGACAAGCTATTCCCTTTCAGAGCCACTTGAGTCTCTTTTATAGGGCCTGCCGCGTGGTCATTGCGTAGAACAAAGCAACCACCTTTCCCCTTTTGACAGGTTCTTTGTGAGGGCCCTCGGGATCTGGTAGAGTTTTAGATGCACATACCTCAGTGATTGGAGGGAGAATAAAAGCTCAAACTGGTGCCATAAAGGGTCGTATGTGTAGTATACGAGGGCAGGTGACAGTGCGGAGGTCTTTACCTCGGTTTTTTGGTGGCCGGGCCGCCTCCAATTTCTATCTTGACTCCGTCGACAAGTTTCCGGGATAGATGCCTTCGTCTGTGTCCCTCCGCCAATCTATCCGTTGGATCCCCTCGGACCTACCTCCCGAAGACGCATCTGAACCTACTGAAACCGTAGTCTTATCGGGCTCAAAGACCGGCGTATTCGTCGATGTGAGATTCCTTCGGGAAGAACCCCATGTTCTTGACTGGGCTTTTGCTGGATATCGCATCGAGGGTAAGCGTCCACGAAAGCTTAGAAATACATACGTGCATTGAATGCATTCAGATGGGGAGAATGCCACTCGTTTCATACACCACATTGATTCACGGACCTTGGTGCGCCGCGCCGCTAGTTATACCTTGTTCGTGTTCAGGCCATTCTAAACGATGTATCGTATGTGTCTATAGGATGCGTCAAATGTGGATGATCGCGGAACGAACGTCTCTCTATCGAATGGAACGACACTAGAGAAAGGTCAAATGATCTATCCTGCCACAGGGAAACTCGAAAGCTACGAGGAAATTTGGAAAGACTTGGAGGGTAAATATGGCATCTTTATGAAGAGCGTAGACGAAAGAGCTTGGTTCGGGAAGACTGGTGATTGGCAGGTAGCTGTATGTCGATTTCCGGACGGCCGATTCCGGGCATGGCAGTGGAAGAGAGACCCAGAGGAGATGGACGAATGGAAGCTGGTGCATTCCACAGGCGAACTCGTTGGGGCCGCGTGTTATTTTCTCAAGGATAATGAAGATTCGACTTGGAAAGAGAACGAAAGCGTAGAATGGCAAGGTATCGAGTGGATCATATTAGAGAAGGACTAGCGCTGTTTATATTACTCCGAGTAGGCCTGATACTTGCATTTTACCTATAATTAAGAGCTCACTTCCGGTAGAAGGGGGCATATTAGGCGGGTTTGTAGCGCGTTCGTAAGGTTACCGGGTAATAGAAGTCTACCTCCTTAACTACCTCCTCGACAATCGCCTCGAAAAAAATAGGGAACGTTCGCTCTTCTTCGCGGTCATCCCAAAGCCTCTCACCACGCACCGGCGAATCTGTCAGGACTCTGCAGCTCAAGGACAAAATCGGGGAATTCTTTCCCCTTCTGACAAGCACTACAAGCCCGAGATTTATTACTGAATATTATCTACTCTTTTTATACTAGTACGCAACCACGTTTAGCTTCCTCGCTACGCTCATGGTCCTTCTAGACGGTGAATTTGAGTACAATACCATGAAAGAAGTGTCCGCGTAAGAAAGAAGAAAGAAAACACAGTCCGGCGTCATACAAATCAGCAGGGCTCCTAA
>RZIO01000018.1:1148509-1165711 GCA_004338095.1 Gloeostereum incarnatum
GCAGGAGGAGATAGCAGCAAACTCTGAGGAGGATGCGGAAGGATCGGACGAGGACATCGTTATGGACGACGGGGATACGAATATTCTGAACGGCGTCAGCTCAGTGAAACACGGTCTTCCAATGCAACCTTCTTCACCTCCTCTACCACTGTCACCCATATCAAACCCTTCTTCACCACACCGTAAGCGACCACGGACGTCTGACTGGCAACCCCCAGACCACATCCCCGATTTCCTTCCACCGTTCCCTTCCTCCACCATCCCCTCTGAACCCGCCACCCCGGCGCTGTCTCCTCCCGGGGAAAGCCTCTTACCACCTCCCCTCCCTGTTGAGGATGTCAAGATTGATAAGCCACCAGCCGAGAATGAGCAAGCAGTCACGTCTGCTGCAGCCTCCGATTTCCTGGTACAGGTACCTTACTCGCAGTCATCCCTCGCTTCGACACCAGAATGGCATCTACCAACGAAGCCAGACTCCACTGCCCTTGTTTCAGCGAAGCGGGGATCGAAGTATCCTATCCCTCGTGGAGATCAGCCGATGATTGGGGCGTTCCACTACATCCTCACAAATCCCCAGATAAACGACAACACCAGTGTTGCAAGCCCTGCCAGACATAATGTTGCTATGGCTCTGCTGGAGCTCACAGAGCGGTCATCACGGTGGGACCCACCTGACACGCTCTACTCGAATGTGGCCCCTAACCAGCCGAGAGTGTCTGCTATCGGGCCAACCTTTGCTGTCGCTGAAGGAGGTAAAGTCACTGGAGCAGGCTTCCCACAAAGCTTCAGGACAGCGTACTCGTCGGAGACGATGACGTATCTGGTGAGCCAGCAGGGGTCGAGGATAACTGAACTGGCACGGCATGTTCTTCCAGTAAGTGTTTCTTTTTTTAGAATAGATCATTGGCTAATCCACGTGTGTTCAGGGGACAATCCTACACCGGACGAGCCAATTAACTCACCCTGGCGCGTTGTCGCGCGGCACCAAGCCGCTCATCTACGGAGAGGGCGTTCCCGCCTACTGGAATCGATATGCTGATGCCGCCGCCGCCGCCAAGGATGGGGTGAATGGGGTATCGTCAAAGGATTCCAAAGAGAAGGTTGTCCTTCCCGATGCGCGGATGTACGCGACGTGGGATTATGAGAGGAAGGACTTCAAGGCACCACTACATGTGCATCATGCACAGGGGACCAGAACGAGGATTGGGAGCGTGCAGGGTGGTGGCCCGAAGCTCTCATTGAAACCGCCTGGTCGGAGGCAGAGCAAAGTGTGAACCATGGACTTACGTATAGCTTTCGGTATCTCTTTTACGTATTATTCGCTTTGCAGTTTCTCTGTTGTAGGGACTGAAACGGTACGCCCGGGCATTTCCCGGGCAAAGTACCACGGTCAAATTCAAACCCAGCCACCCGCGGGCGTTCGCCCGGACGGTTTACGGTTAACCGTGGTACGCACGTGGCGTGCCCCAAGGCTATGTCTTGGCAGCAGACATTGCCTCTGCAACACTTGTCTCAGTTGTCTTGCAGTCTCCATGCAAGCTGATGTATACAGTACTAGCTCAATAGTTTCATTATAGATATAATACACAGAAATGACACTAGATATTAGGGATTAAAAGGACCATATACCAAACTGAGGAAAGGAATGTGAACATGTAGTAAATATGGACTATGTAGAGTGACTGTTTTGAGATTAATATGTACCACAGATCTCCTTGTCTGAATATTTCCAAGCATCTATATCTGACATCTCATAAAGCCCATTCCTCCAGCACTTTTCAAGTGGTTGTGGATTCAGAATGACAGGAAGTGCAGCTGCATGAGATGGGACCACCTGAGGCAGCTGATTTTCCATCTCATTGAATGATCACATCTTGGGTATGGTACATGAAGACTGCAATGTGGTCCATGGGGTAAAAGATGCTTCTGTTGGTGCTGGAGATGGAGAGCAATTCAAGGGAGCCAGGTATGCCAGGAGGCCATGATCTAGTGTAATTTAGATGTCTCAGAGTCAAAGGTTGTATATTAGGTTGAGACATTTCATGAAATTGGTAAATAGTAATGTAGCTGAGCCCGGAGAGCCCAGCACGACTAGAATGTGTGGCGACTGTGGAGGTTAGAACAATGTGACAAAATCCGTGACATCAACCACGGTTGACCGTGGTTAGCCCGTGACCCGTGTGAATTATGACCGTCCGGTAACAACCGTTATTTGGCGGTCGGGCAACGGGCAGCCCGGGAAATAGCTACCCGTTTCAGTCCCTACTCTGTTGTGTATCACTATTACTTACATCGATTTATTAGCTGTCGCCGTTATCGGGCATTACATGTGGCGTCTGACTTTTAAGATAAGAGACCTGTTATATCCACGAGCGTTATGGGTGATCGAGGGGGCAGCCTACAAATATAAAATAATATATGGGATCAGGTCATGCATCATGGCGTGATACTCTGGGGTTCTTTAGTAGTACTACATAGTAGTACTTGGTCTCTATTGATGTCGAGATGCCATGCGTTGAGCAATGTGGACGAGACGTGTACGCCACATGGCTGACTTTCCCGATGACCAATGGGTGGCTGTACAGGAGTATAAATGAATGACAAAAATTTGCGGGATGAAATTTGGCAACTCACGCCCGCCTTCATGCCCTCGACGTCTAAAACTTTCCTCGACCCTTCTCGCGCTTTCGAGCATCTGCAGAACTACTCACGACAGGATGGCTTGTCTGTCGACCAACTCATGGACTCTCAGGTCCACGGTGGTCTTACATATAACGACTTTCTACTACTTCCAGGAAAGATAGACTTTCCCGCTTCTGCTGTCTCTGCCGATTCTAAGATAACGCGGAATGTCTCCTTGAAGACACCCTTTCTAAGTAGTCCTATGGACACCGTGACGGAGGCAGAGATGGCCATCGCAATGGCGGTGGGTTACTGTATTTTCTCTGCCTCGCACGATGATTGCTTAGTGATGAGTTCGCCTAGCTATTGGGGGGGTATTGGTGTTATTCATCATAACCAGACCGCTGAGTCCCAGGCTGCCATGATCCGGGCTGTGAAGCGACACGAGAATGGGTTTATATCCGATCCTGTGGTGCTCTCCCCGGATGCTCTTGTCGAAGACGTCCTTGATATTAAAGCCCGTCTTGGCTTCTGTGGCATCCCAATTACAGGTTAGTTCGCCTTCAATCTCCCTATGATATGATGAAAATATTCTATTCGTAACCTTCGTTCTTCCGAGTTTTAACGCGTGTTATACATGCGTGATGTGCGGAGACTTTTACGTACCTGACCTCGTCCTTTATTTTCCCATTCCGCGATTATACTGCCTTGCTGACCACATTCCTTTTTTCAGACACCGGACGTCTCGGCGGTAAACTTCTTGGTATTGTCACCTCTCGAGATGTACAATTCCGCGACCCCGACACCCTTCTCTCTTCCGTCATGGTCAAGGACCTGATCACTGCCCCGCAAGGCATTACCCTCCTCGAAGCCAACGACATTCTCCGTGACTCGAAAAAAGGCAAGCTCCCCATCGTGGATTCCGAGGGACGCCTCGTTTCCCTTCTCGCCCGCTCTGATCTTCTCAAGAACCAATCCTACCCACTTGCCTCCAAGGACCCTAACACCAAGCAACTATATGCTGCAGCCGCTGTTGGGACGCGCCCCAATGACAGGGAACGTCTCCGTCTCCTGGTAGAGGCCGGACTAGACATCGTCGTTCTTGATTCCTCCCAAGGCAACTCCGTCTTCCAGATCGAGATGATCCAACACATCAAGCAAACGTACCCCAAGCTCGAGGTCATCGCTGGCAACGTTGTCACGCGTGATCAGGCCGCTTCTCTCATCGCTGCTGGCGCCGATGCCCTTCGGGTCGGTATGGGCTCGGGATCCATCTGTATCACTCAAGAGGTCATGGCTGTTGGCAGACCACAAGCCACTGCCGTGTACGCCGTGGCCGAGTTTGCTAAGCATTTTGGTGTGCCAGTCATCGCCGACGGTGGGATTGGCAATGTTGGCCACATCGTCAAAGCCATCGCACTTGGTGCTGGTGCTGTGATGATGGGTGGACTTTTGGCGGGGACGGAGGAGGCGCCTGGAGAGTATTTCTATCACGAGGGTAAGCGGGTGAAAGCTTATCGTGGTATGGGTAGTCTTGAGGCTATGGAGCAGGGGTCGAGCAAGGGCTCGTCGGAGAAGGTGAACAGTACCAAGGCTTCTGCGAAGAAGACGAATATCGTGGAGAACGCTGCTACGTCGAGGTATTTCTCGGAGAGCAGTGCTGTGAAGGTCGCACAGGGTGTGAGCGGTGATGTGCAGGACAAGGGAAGTGTGAAGGCATTCCTCCCTTACCTGTACACTGGTGTGCAGCACTCGCTGCAGGACATCGGTGTCAGGACTATCGAGGAGCTTCAGACCAGCGTTAATGCTGGTAAGGTTCGCTTCGAGCTGAGGACGGCTAGTGCTCAGGTTGAGGGTGGCGTTCATGGCTTGAATTCGTAAGCGTTTTCTTTCTATCCTTGAAGACGATTCTGATACCGTGCCCTCAGTTACACCAAGAGGCTTTTCAGATAACGCCGGAGTCCTTTATATCTCGTTTAGTTGATTAATGGGCTAGTGTAGAGACGTTGTACAAGATGTGCATGAGCCATTATTCTACTTATTTACCGTTGGATTTGAGTACTGAGAACGCCACACAACCCGGGTCCGCCGTGCCTCGTGGCCATCTACTCGACTGTGTCTCGGCCGCTTTGTTTACTTCTTACCTCTGCATCGGTGCTCTATGTTTCTCTCAGAAATTTGAAGTGCTCGAGCATATCTATTTCTGCGGTCTTCAAACGCCGGCTCTCAAACTTTAAGCCTCATCGTTTGACTTTCTAAATGCATTTTTGAGCATATCATCGGGTCATCTGAGTCCCAATTCTTCCAGGATGGAAAGCTCCCGCAATGCGGGCATCCACTGCAGCAACTGGTTGTCAGCGCCATGGGCCTGTGAGCCATCAATGGCACTCACGTTAAATTTCTAACAATTTCATCTGCTTCATGGAAAGGTGCATGTACTATGTACACAGTGCGTATGTCCCTAAGCACGATGTAACCTCCTTGATACCAACTACAACTCGAACATCCCAGAGTCTTCATTACGCCTTGTACTTGTTTCATAATGCGCTCATCGGACTTGATGCCTTTCTGTTGGCGCTAAGTGCTCAGTCACTATTCAGGACACAAAATTTCTCTCTTATTCGTATGGGCACAACTCCAACTCCGGTGGATTTCAGTTCGGCGCATGTCAGGGCTGAAGCGCTCAGGCCCGATACGTCACAACTTGTACACCATCGACTTGAGCTCTGCGGCGTTCCGACAGCTCGCCAGTGTTAATCGGTGATTTCTTTATATGTCTAATGGATCTTGATCTAACGTATGATGCAGAATGGGCGGAACATTTTGTGAGATGGAAGACATGCATGATGCTATGTGCTAGGGACGCCACAATTACATGTGGCGTCACTCGTAGATGATCTCATGAACCTATTTTTTCTGTCCCTACTGGCCCACCTAAGACATTTTCCCAAACCATCCGACTATACTAACATCTTAACCTTGTTCTATCGCTGGCCTTTCGAGGTTAGGTAATTAATTATTCGGCACATTTCGCAGTTTACCGTTTGGCGACGGGAAAAGGACCTGAACGTAAGCATCTACCAGGCAATAGATACTGGCCGGGCCACCAGGACACAGTTTGCTCTTTCTCGCTCCGAGATGTATTCCGATTCCTGAAGACTAGACATTTACTAACAGTATTCAGTAGCACATTGTCCTGGTTATCCTGGTAGCACAATTCTGCGATACACCCATTTTGATCGCTAGTTAACGCAGTCCGTCGTCAGAAGAACAGGCTTGAATAGTAGATTCGGATCATTTTTGTGGAAGCAACTCCGACTCTCTGCTGTTTCGCCTAGATTTTTTATTTGCCGCATCCTTGGCCTCACCCTGAATGTCTAAAGATTAGACGGTAATCCCATGTACATTATCCTATGCTGCTTACAATCTCGGTACAGAGTACTGAATGCTACCCTACTCGTTCCGCGACTGTCGCCCGGGATTTTGAATTGGACATTCTGGGAGGAGGTGTATAAAAGGCTACTGAGGGAACGTAGCCCTTCCAACACCAACAGTTCTACCAATCCTCTAGTCCTACTACTTTCCACCATGCGCATGATGATATTCTCCGCTGTTTCTTTCGCTGTGGCGTCGTTCGCTGCTACTGTCCCGCTCGCGAGGCAGACTGTTAATGTCGGCGACGGTACATTGTTCCGCATCTTGAAACGAACGACAAGGCGTTGACGATTTTTCTCATAGCGACGTTCTACACCCCCGGGCTGGGGTCGTGCGGGTTCGTGAACGGTCCTGAAGAATTCGTCGTGGCCGTATCTACGCAATTCTATAACGACTTTCCGTAAGAATACAGTCGCCTATATATATATATATACATGGCAGATAACTGACCTTATTACTTTACTAGGGGAGCCACTCCCAACCCAAACCTGTAGGAATTTGGCACTACTTAGCGCCTCATCGATTGACTGACCTCTTCGAAAACTAGTAACCCTATCTGCCAAAGGCGTATCCGAGCCACATGTTCGAAGTTCTTTCTTATTTCCTCGACCAGTTTTAACTTTACGCCTCATAGATGAAGGGAGATCCGTTGAGGTAGCCGTTGTCGACAGCTGCGTCGGATGCGCCTACTTCGACATCGATTTGAGCCCTGCGGCGTTCCGCCAGCTCGCCGACCCTAGCGTTGGCCGTCTTCATGGTGTGCAATGGGTCCTGCTCTGAATGTAGAGTTAGACAAGTACTTAGGTACATTCGTTGAACAATAAATTTGCTCGAGCTTCGGTAATAAAAGTGTGCCTGTCTGTCTGGGCCGACATAAATGTGGCGTCACAAAGACGATGTCAAAACTGGCCCAAAACATCAACGTACACATCGATTTACATTTCTAATTCTCCACCATACACGACATACTTCTACTTACTACTACCCACAACGCCCCAGATGATTAACAAGTGTGGTTTTCCTTTCAAATACAACTAGCTCGGTAACACAGATGGTTGCGTGATGACAAAATGAAATGTTGGTGAACAGATGAGGGAAAAACAAAGGTAGCAAGAGCGATAACTATAGCCACAAAAAAGAATGTCGGACACAGGAAGAAGAATAGGGAAGGGAGCGCGTCAACCTATGGGAAAGAAAATCAATTTCGGCCATCGCCGATGACCACGTGGAAACATTGTACGCAACACACCATCGTGATCAAGCACCCTTGGGAGCCTCCTTGTAAGAGATGGCCTGGGAAAGGTGCAAGTGAGCCGAAGAAGAACAGAACGGGAATTGAACGTCGAAGACGCACCTGCTCTTCACCCATAGCAGCAATAATGGTAACCAAAAGATCCTTGCCCTCATCAAAGTCATTCTGGATCTGCTGGCCGAGCTCACTGTCGGGGACCTTGACATCATCCTTAGCGGTACCGTCCTGGGTCATGAGGTTGAGGAAGCCGTCGTCGATATTGACCTGGGTAAACATGTTAGCGGACTGCTATATCGGGCAAAGAGAATACACACGAGCTGGTACTCGTTACGGGTGACATTGGGAACATCCATGTTGTGGGTGGAGGGGCAGATATCTTCCTACGGAGGGTTTCAATCAACCGGGTAGACACGGTCGGAGGGAGGGACTTGCCAGCTTCTTACCGGTGAAGATCTTGAAAGAAAGAGTCAGTAAAATGTCCGATCTGGAAGCCGTGATAAGATGCTCACATCAATAGCAATAAGGTGAACCTTAGCGTGACCGTGCTTGCCAGTCTTGGAGGTAGACATGTCGACGATCTTGCAGGGACGGCCTGGGGAATCCGGTAAACGCAGAGATCGATGAAGATATCAAGAGGGACATACTCTTAATAACGACGTGTCCATTTTTGCGAAGAGCAGAGCACTGCATGGGTAGGTCAACGACGCCCCTGCGCTGGCCTAATAATTGCAAGGTTCCCCGTCAACGATCCCATCGATTTACAGACAGAAAAAAGGGTGTTGAAAGTACCTGCTCGAAAGCGTGGTTGTGCTGCTCATCGTCAGACATTTTGGGAAGATAAAAGGGCGATTTGAAGGGAAAGTAAGGTTCTAAAGGTGGGGTAGATGGAAGTTCGCAGTCAAGCCGTTTTCTATCCGTCTGAAAATTTGACCTTCATTGGTCACATCACGATGTCACGTCGGAGATCGAAATTGTGTGACATCAAAGCTGTGTTGGTCGTCTGCGCGCCGATTATGACTACGACGCAACTCAGACTTTCTCCATTACCACCACCACCATAATGCCGCAAATCTTCGGGGGCTCTCCCCAATGTCCACGATGCTCAAAACCTGTATACGCTGCTGAGCAGGTACTTCAATGTCACTCTCTAGCCGGACTATCTAATTACTTCTCTGACAATCTATGACATAGGTGATCGGCCCCGGCAGAAAGGTGAGCGTCAATATCTGGTCGCTTAACTGAGCACATCCATTGATCAGTCCCGCAGCTGTATCACAAAGTACGCGTTGAATTCCACCTCTTGAAATACATGTTCATTCATCTCTGTAGCCTTGTCTTGCCTGTACAACTTGCAACAAGAGGCTTGACTCATTCTCGCTACTAGAACATGATCAGGAAGTACGTCACAGCCTTCTGTCTTACCCCGTTAACGTTTGTCTGATTATCTTCCTTTTGACATCAGCCATACTGGTAGCGCTTATCTCCTCCATCTCTATACTCGGAAACTTATCGAACCTCAGCAAGATCTGCCATGCTAAGAACTTTGGTACTGTAGACCTGCGATCGGCCAATCTACCCCACCGAGATGAATCCCCCATCCGGCGTACAACATTCTCTCCGGCCCCAAGTCCAGTTAAAGGTTGCCTTGCTTCTTTTGAGTCTGTTAGTTAGTTACACTGACACAACGTCCAAAGGATCTCTGCCGCGTGCCAACACCGGTCCCCCACGTACTACCTCCCCAATGTCACGAACCAACACGGGAACTCCAACTAGGTGGGGCGGCGTGAATCCTTCGTGCCCAAAATGCGAGAAGACCGTCTACTTTGCCGAGCAGGTTTGCTTTGCACTGGTTCATTTCCATAACGGGGTATGACTCATAGGGTTCCTGTGACAGGTCAAAGCGGTTGGGAAGGTGTGGCATAAGAATTGTCTACGCTGTACTCAGTGCAACACGTCTCTGGACTCCAGCAAGTTGAGAGATCACGACGAGCAGCCGTTCTGTAGTAATTGTCATATCAAAGTGAGCTGCAATACCATTTCCTCTTCGGCGAGGCTTACGGATGTACCCTCTAGCTGCATGGCCCCCAAGGAGGCGGTTATGGACTCTTCTAACTGGTTCATTTCATCTATCTTTATCGCCTAAGATGCGTTTACCTTTTAGTGTACACCTTTCATGAATTTCACGACGCGCCACGCCCTTCTGTTTCCTTCGCTTGTAATGATATCAAATGTATATAGCACTTCGCCCAGGCGTATCTTTCTTACCTATCTTTTACGTAGCATCCTCAGGCTGGACTGGAACCACGCTTTCTAGCACTATTGCATTCGCCGCGCCTCATTCACTTAAGGGAGAAACAGCATGCAAAGAACTTCCACTAGTTGGTTAGGTGTCTGCGGCGCGACCTGGCGCGACGTTATGCCGTATGGGAGGAGACGGGAAGTCCACTTAGTCCAGAATATATCTGGTCAGAGATGGGCATCTTATGACAGGACCAGGAACAGGCGTATCGAAAGACATTAGTGCCAGCGCAGCCGAAGAAGAGGGCGAGACCGGCAAGCATCGCGATGCAGGGGACCAACGGTGGCCAGCCTTGCGCGAAATCGGCAAATACGACTTGATGCTGGAGACGGTCGAGGTTTTACATCATTTATACATAATTACTGCCTTAACACAAACCAATGAGACTATTCATTCCCATTGATATTGGTGCATATATCCCTCCGCCGCTCCTCGATAGATGTTCCCCCACCGACGTACGGAAAGTGACGCGGGATTGGTGGCTCTCTGGCACACCAACGATCCATCGACAGCACGCTCAATGCGTATCCAGTAGCGGTCAGAATCATAACGATACTGCTCGGATCCGAACTCTACATAACGCAAAGAAGGTACCGTTGAAGCCACTGGCTCCTCGATGCCTTGTGGCGAGAGACCGTCATGGAGATCAGGACTCATATAGCTCAGGTGCGTGAGCTTGGGTAGGCGGGAGAGGAAGTCGGCGAAACACCCGGGTTCCTGCAGATAGAGGTCAAATAACAAGACTCAATAATTTCCCAAGACTGAGTAGACAGACCTCATCTTCACAATTCCCACTAAACTCCTCGTAGGCGTCTTGATCTAGCCAGATCAAAGCTAGTCTCTCTAAACCTGGGGCTGATTCCGTGATGCAGTTTAACAGTGCCGTGGAGAACTCCGAGCGCCACAGGGTTAGGTAGAGTAACTTAGGGCAGGATACAAGGACAGCAGAGAGTTCATCTGTGTGACGCTCGGGTTCGTCCGGGAGCTGCATCGACAGGCTTGTCAAATTCTGAGCAACGTCGGGCATCAGAGTAGTGCCCGGCTCAGGGATCCATTCCATATCTAGTGAGCGCAGGTTTGGGAGACCTGTGAGCACTACGTCAGCTGACCATCCGTGGAGCGAGAGCTGCTCGATGGATTGGTGTCGTGAGAAGAACGCTTGAGCGTTGTCTTCGTCAAGGCAATCAGTCTCGACGGAAAGCCTTCTCAAATCTGGCCAAGAGCCTGTGTCGATGAGACGGCGGATGGTATCGTCAGGCCAATCGTCTCTTCTATGAATCTGGTGCATGATTTGAAGGTCCTGTAGATGTGGACATCGATCGAGAACCATATTGACCATGGGCCCAATGTACTCGATATACGTTGTGAACTCCGTCCCATACGGTCTATCGGTGAAGGAGAAACTTGTGAGATTCGAGAAGTTCCATAGCTAAGAAACAACTATGAAAAAGGATTATAGTCCGGCATTGGAAAAGAAAAGACGCACCTGAGATGTTCCGAGAGATATGTGGTCTCTTAGAGGACCATCATGCATGCTATCGTCATACTGCAACACCTGGAGAGCACGGATGTCTTTACATGTTTCGTACAACGCGTCGAAAACTTCGTTCATTGCTGGACAGGTAGCGTATCCGTAGTGGAACCGGGTGAGATGTGGCATACAGCGAATGGCATTTGCGAGAGCGTTGAAGGTCTCCAAGCTCGGACGATTAGTGCTGAGAGCTGTTTCGCCATGCAATAGTGAGCGAGGGAAGATAATTGGGTTGCACTCGGGCCTATAGTATCCGAATTCGGGGACGAGGTCCAGGGAGCGGATAGCCAAAGCTTTTTGAGAATGAGCTGCCAGCTGCTCCCAGACGTTAACTCTGTTGACATCACAACGGATGGCGCGGAACTCGATGTGGTGGGGAAACACAATGTCTTGAAGACGCTTGGAGACGAGACCGATGTGGAGGAGATCTGAGGGTGACTCGACGAATGAGCACATGTGATCGAGCAGCTCTTCCGGCTGACTGGAGATCGAGGCACCCATTCTGTATACGTGTTCATTCTCAGATTACGCAGCGCCGAAATTGTAGCCAAAGATGCACCTCAATTGGGCCGTAAGAGTCGTTGGTTGGAAGAAGAACGAGAAAGAGAGACGGGGGCCGCATCGTGATAGTAACTTTTTTAAAACGTGGTCCGGGGAAGTTGACGATCCATATGGGTCCTGGGACCTGAACACGGTCCGATCGGCCGGCCACGTTCTCGTGGGCGTTGTGCTAAGAATAGCCAAAAATAAGAATAGCAATCTATATGAGGCCAATACACGGCGTGCAGTTCTACGACAATTTTAGCTGAGAGCCTTGACTACCCACCCAGACATTGTACAGCCGGCCCTTCTTGCCCCAGCAGGCCCACTTAACAACCCACTGCGGCAAGATGGCCAATCAAGTTTCGCACCACTTGGCTCCATGCATCGAGGTCGGCACGCACATTGTTCGCAGCTTGGCTTGTGGCGCTATCGTGTACATATACTTAGAAGATGGGTTAGAGCGGCCAGGATCAAGTATGAACCTGCCTGGAAGGGACGCCGCACACCCCATGTAGGACGAAGGGAGGCGACAAGATACAAGACAGACGATAAATACACGAATTAGATCAATACATTACAGTAAAACAACCAAGTAACTGCCTACTTTTTGAGTTCTTCCTTCCCCTCTCCAACGGTCGGTCAGTGATGTCCTCAAACCACCTCCGCCGTGGTCGCGACTCTTTCAAACGCCGCAGGCCTCTCAAACCCAGCCTTCATCAGCGCATCTCTCCTCTTCACCACAGCCTCATTCAATCCGTTTAGCATCTCCACAGTCGTCTCCCAGCTGACGCAACCGTCGGTGATGCTGACTCCGTGTTTGAGATCTGCAGGACCGGAGGGTGGGACATCCTGTTTCCCCTCGTTGATGTTGGACTCGATCATTACTCCGGTGATGTTCTTCTCTCCAGCGGCGAGCTGCTCGCACACGTCTTTGAGCACGATGGGCTGGTTGGCGTAGTTTTTCTGCGAGTTGCCGTCTACGAAGCCCCAGGTGAGCGGAAGGTGGAACGGGAGAAGGAGGGGGAACTCACGACTACAGTCAACCATAATACTAGCCCACTCTCTCTTCTTCGTAATCGTCTTAGCTGCGGCTTGAACGTGTTCTTTTGCGTAATTAGGTCCATGCGTTCCTCCGCGGAGGATGACGTGGACGTCTTTGTTTCCTCTCGTCTTGACGATGGCGGCTAGGCCTTGTTCTGTGACGCCCATGAAGGCGTGGGGATTGGAGGAAGATTGCATGGCATCGATTGCTACGGAGACACTGTCATGGTGCGTTAATAACGGATGAACGGGAGGAGGTGGGAAGGAAAATGGATTCGTACCTGCCATCGGTACCGTTCTTGAATCCGATGGGGAAGGATACGCCAGAGGCCAGCTCTCGATGAAGCTGAGATTCTGTTGTTCTAGCTCCGATGGCACCCCATGAGATCACTAAAGATGGTGGAGACGTCGGTGTCAATAATGGAGAAGGGAAGAGAAGAGAGAAAAGATGGAAACGTACGATCAGCGATGTACTGCGGTGAGATTGTGTCGAGCAGCTCGGAACCCACGGGGACGCCCATGTTGGTGAGGTCACAGAGAAGGTGTCTGGCTATGCGGAGACCTTTGTTGATTTGGAAGGTGCCGTCGATGCAGGGATCGTTGATCTGGACAATGATGATGTTGGTTAGCCGATGTTACGAAAGGACATGCTGAGCGTCGCTGTCAGCAAGTGACAAGAGTCTTGTTACATGGTATGCATCTATGATGATACAAGCAGTACGCGAACACCAGCTTCAACGGGGCCGGTGCCTCCGACAGGAAAGAGAAAGTGAGACTCACTAGACCCTTCCATCCAACCGTTGTCCGTGGTTTCTGCGATGTGTCTTAGCTTACAACTATTCGCCAACTAGGCCAGCCTTACCTCACTACGACCAATATAATTAGGTACAGCGCATGAAGGTAAGTGGAAAAGGAAGGAACGCACAAGTAAGCTCGCATGATAATCAAGAGGTTATCCCAAACAGGGATCTTTTCCTTAAGCAAACGGGCGTATTCCAAAGCCTGTTCGGGGGAGTGAATCGAGCAGGGTCCAACTATGACCAGGAGACGGTCGTCATGACCGGCGAGTATTCGAGCGGCGTTGTACCGAGCGGACGCGATGATCTTTTGTGATGCGGATGAGGAGACGATTTCGTGCCGAAGAAGAGCTGGCTGAACGAGGGGATCGTACTGAAGGGACCTGTTAGTTACATACCGCAGCTTGAGAAAGAAAGAAAAAAACATACGCCGATGACTCTGCGGTCCTGGATATATTGCTGGACTTTGGAGGGGTCTTCAAAGTTTGGTATGGGAGAAACGTCGTACATGTCTTCGGGGACGGCTAACGAGCAAAGTGTAAGGGAAGGGGATAGATGGTAGAGACGATATTACAGAATCTGAAGGGCGCTTTTGAGGTTTGCATTTTTGCCTTGGCTTTTATATGTTGGGAGGAATCGAGTCAGATCTGCTTCAAGTAATTCCGAGTATGAGGCCGACTTTAGATGCCGTCGTCACGATTCACTGCCTTGTACACCTTTTTCTGCTCTTTTGTGATCACCGTCGAGAAGAAACTTCGATTGACTTCTGACAAAAATCCTCAAAAATCGGAACTGCCATCGAAAAAAAAGTTTGAAGTGATCGATCGAGCAACCACGTGCGTGCCTGTAATGACTAATGACGACCACCAATACGCTGAAAAGGATCACACTCGCGCCGAAAGCTGGGTTCTGCGTGAAGACTAGTGTTATCCAACCTGCTATCTACAATCCACCCAAGGCACACACGTCAGATTCCAACAAGCTCGAACTGTCAGATGGTCAAACAACGATTCCCAGAGGTTTCAAGATCTTCATCAATATCGCTTGGGATGCCAACGTGCCTCCTCCCCCGCGGGCAGCGAGGAAGCCATTCAGAAAGCAATGCTCGGGGAAGATGTCGATAATATCAACCCAGATGCTTGGTATGTTCCTGTGATCGTATCAGAAGGCAGACTAGACAAGGACAAAGGTGAGCATTCGATCCCAAGTGCACAATGTTCCAATCTCCCTGCCTCCCGATCACGTCGCACTCTGAAACTTTCGGTATCTTGTTAACTCACTCCCACCCTTGCACAGCCGGGAAACCATCACTCGTTTTCGACTGTGTGTATAATCCCTCCGTCAAGACGCGGACGCTCAAGGACCCCGAGTTCAAGATCTTTCTTATTGGTGAGCGTCGAACCTTTTCCCTATTAACCCATCTTACGATACATACCGTGCGTAGAATTGGCGCTCCAACGTCTTGAGGCTCAGACGTCCCTGGTTCTCTCACGCCAGATTGGCACGCCGAACATATCTGCAAAAGGGAAGCTCGAACCTCGGACGGTGTCTATCCCAGCCTTCCTGTTACAACCCCCGGCAGATTCAGGCTCCTCCAAGGGGGAGACCGAAAAGGAGCCTCTTATTCAAGAAGTTGCTTCAACTAGCACACCTGCTAAGACTAAGGGCATCTTGAAGAAAAGCATGCCCTTGTCATCTCAAGCGACGACGACGTCTTCTAAACTGACATGGACATGGGCTAAAGAACCGGACTCAAAACTTCTCCGAATATCCATACCAGTCCCTTCCCTTGTGAGCTCTTCTGCTTATTCCTCACGTGCTGCTCTGGTTTCATGTCTCCCGCTCAGCCCCGTAACCTAATCGCCCAATCTACACTGGACATTGAACCGCGCCGACTCATACTTTCCGTACCTCAGCATCAGACACTAGACTTGGACACCTCCATATCAGATGCGGAGATCGCTGCAAGGATGGGTGGGGATGAGGAGGGGCTGATGAGGTTGAGGAAGGAGCGACCCTTTGATGTGGACGGTGCGAGGGCGGAATGGAAGGTGGCGGAGGGAAAGTTGGATGTATATGTTTAAGGAACGAATATAGGCCGTGGGAAATTTTCGGGATGGTTCGATATGGTGCGCCTTCTGTCATTGTTGATCGTGCGGGAAGACTATGGGAGGGTACTCCGGAGACCAGGTGTGGCGACATGTGTTCCTCCGAGCTGCTGGTGCAGTGGCGTGCCTTGATGAGAATCTATCGGATTAAATCACCGCAGAGACTCTCATGTCCTTTGAAGACATGCACCTTTCTATACTGGTACCTTTTTTAATATTTATTTGCGTTGACAACGGTTGTGATTGCTGTACTGCGCCACAATGATCATCGTGATCTGGGCCTGTACGAGATTACACACACAAGCATACTTTCACACGACTGTAGACCACATACAATTTCAAACCACATATCCCTCCTTATTTTTCATGAAACGGGTGGTGCGTATTCTTTGACAAACTTAACAATGCCAATGGTGGGTAGAACTGTCACTATGGGTTCCTCGCTGTCCACCCTTGAAGAGCTTCTAGAACATATTTCTTTCTTTCTCGAATGCCCGTCCGACCTTTTGCATGTAGGACTTGTCTCCAAATGGCCAGATGATGTGATACGCCATCTCTTTAATACCGCGCAATGGCCCAATCTAAGAAGACTGTCTGTCGATGCTGACTGCATCAATGGAGAGAATGCCGAGTTCTTCTCGCGCCATCCAAACATCGAAAAGCTGTTCCTGCGTGGGATCCCGCATGACACTGTCATTAATGGGATGCGTGGGTTGATGCGTGATGTGTATCTGAATTTGGCGTTGGATCTCCCTCTTGCACAAAGCTGCTCTACCTCACTATGTGGCGTGCCGAGTTCTCTACAGCCTTGCTAACGTGCATAGCAGAGTCTTGTCCCATTTTGGAGCGCTTGGATATGATATGGGTCGACCGTGATCGCTTCGAATTCGTTGGAACTCGTGGCACGAAAACGAGGTTTGTTTTTGTTTTTGCTGTAGCAGTTGATATGTATTCATTTTCTTTTTAAGACACCAGGCTTTCTCTCCCGTATTCCAAACCTTACACATCCCAGCAGCTATATAAGCCCTGGATTGCGACATAATGAGGACTCAGTTTATGAGGCGCTGGCATCTGCGGCGCCTTCCTTGCGTTTTGTGGAATTTGGTCTTGATTCACTGTATCATTTGAATTGTGAACTCTTTTGGACAAGAGTTGAGCAGGTGAAGAATGGATCATGGATGTATCACAAAGTGACGGACCCTTTGCTGGTGTCTGTGAGTAGGTAGGGGGACTTATACTTAGGAGCGGCAGAGACGGTTGGAGTGGGACGTTTCGAGGATGACATGTGAGGTTTGGGTGCAATTAAGGGTGAATTGAAGGGTAAATGTAATTTCGTATAGGCTGCGAATATTGTCTATTCAGACAACAGTGTTCGTTAAGTCTCCGCCATGATGGAGACTGAGGTTAAGAATACAGGAATTAGACAGATAAATTTTATGTGAGCTTCTGAATACCATCGTGGTTATATTTCCATAGATACTCATCCATTATCCTTTCATCCCAATCACAGGCTGTCTAAATTAGACAAAACATGGAGGGTGGGTGGCGTCGCTCGCAGTGCCACACTCTTTATT
>RZIO01000018.1:1173970-1199830 GCA_004338095.1 Gloeostereum incarnatum
GACTTGGAAGGGAGAGTCCAGCCGGCGCGATTGTGGAGGAGGAGAGGATGAAATATTGGTTTGCGTGAGGACGTTTGTGAGGAGTGCGATGCGCTCGGCCTGGACAGCGGGAGAGATAGAGTCGCCGTTGCCTTCGGCGTCTAGGGTGGGTATGTTTAGTAAGAGCGAAGAGGAAGAAAACAGAAAGGACGTACAAGGGAGACATGTTTGGCAGACCTTTCTCCTCCTCCAGTTGAGGTAATTGCATTTCTGGCAGATCCAATCGCCAGGTTGCTACGAGTCGAAACGTCAGTCTCGGTCTCCGACACAGCTTGGGAAGGTACGTACGTGAGAAATAGGCCCACGGTTTCCGGTGTTCAAGATCGGAGGCTGCTGCGCATCGGGGTGAGCTATTGGGGAAAGAGGAAGGTAGAGAAAGAGAGCTGACAGAAACGCCGACAATGCCTGAGGGACGGATTTGCCCCTGTTCTGGGAAAGGCTCGTTGTCGGGCCAGTACATGATACAGGGAGCGAGAGGGTCTGAGGAGACGTTCTGTACGCGTCCACCTTGTGCGAATGCGCGACCCGAGGGCGTCAAGAGCGGGTGAACGCTGTGAGGCGGTCTCGGAGAGGAAGTGGCGGATGAAATAGACGAGGGCTTGTATTGGTGTGGCGCATTTTGATGGAGGGAGAAACGTGGTGAGGTGGGTGAGTTTGTGGAGGAGGATGGGGTGGAGGGAGCTCGCTGGGAGCCGCAGCCGATGCAGGCGATGTTTCTGCTGTGAGGGGAGGTAAGCATGGTGGTAAAAGTAGAAAAGCAGAATGACAAAGACATACCCGAAGTTATGGGCGGCACAGTTCGGCGTAGAACAGCTGGGAGGATAAAAGGGTGAGCTTGGAAATGGGAAGAGAGTCATCCAATCGGTCATCCATGACGAAAAAAGAAAATTGGAAATACAAGGGATGCCGACCCCGATTTATCGTAATCATGATCGGAGAAAATGGAGAAGATGAAAAAGAGCGTGTGGCACGTACATCCAATCACCCAGGCGGAAAGTGGTGCGAGCATTGGGGGGATTCGTCGACAGAGCATATGTCGGCTGATGGACGCGTCAGTGATGGTTATCATAAAAACACGCGTACCACTCACAAAGTTCACTTTCGCCAGCTTGGAAAAAGGCTCGAGATCAGACTCCATCGCTGGGGAGAGAGACATGGCAGTTGTTGGATGGGAAAGTACGTGAACGGCCTATTTATATGAAAACAGGCGCCCATGTCAGAAAAGATGGCACGATAAGATCCGAATGGAGAAGTTGCCGTACGTCTTGGTGCGACTCAAACACCGCCCACACTGGCATCTCAAATGGCCCGTGTTCCCTCAGCGTCCACATTGACATTGGCGAAGGATACGGCAGCGACAAGAGGGCTTCGGGAGACACATGTACTTGAACGACCCGCGACTGGGTGAGAATGAAGGGGTCCATGATGGTAGTGGGAACTTGGAGGTTTTTACTAGAAATACGACAAAGTCAATTTCCATTCCTTCCATGTCGATGTCCTGGCACATAAATATCCAACTGCACGTGAACTCTCAGTCTAACTTTGTGCGAAGATCCTGTCAATTTCTCTTCAATTTCGCTTCAAGCCTTCCCTTCTTTCGGTATTTGCTCACAGTTCCTTTCGAGTCAGTAGCCATATCCTTTAGGAGCACAATCATTATAGAGCCTAATTTCACGCACCTGTCTCTCTTAACCCCGACACGCCACACACCATCTCTTCTTGCCACGTCAGATTCCGCACGCTCACGCCACACCACACATGCGTTTCTTCCAGGGAACAGCCCAGATTCTGCACGTCGTCTGAACAACCGATCATTTGCTTGTGTCCAGCGCGGGTGTCACGACTCTACATGTAAGGATTATGTATGTTTTACGGTTGCAATTGCGAATCTCCGCGCCTCTGAAAAAAAAAGGTGTCAGATGGTATACGTACGGCCGACGGACTCGTCTTCCTCTTTCGACTACTTTTGCGCGGAGTGCGCGTCGCGTATTAATCAATCACTAAGTAATCGTCGCCGTATAGAAGAGAAGCAGTGCAACGCGCCTCCTCTCAGCCTCGGATTTATGAGATGACATGACTCACATGCAACACTCCTCCCTTTGATGGTATTTTATCATATATAGCCATCTATGTGGCTTCCATCAACGAGTCAGAAAGTATGTTTTTCTTAAGCTTTGACGGTTGCTCTCGGTGATCACATAGGCTCCACCAACTCAAAATCCCATTCCCCCCACCGCTCGCTCGATCCTTTGCGGCGTACGTACCGTCCTCGACGTCAGTCGCGACGTCTCGATAAGCGAAGAAACTTGTGTGTGTGTGGCAGGGCAATTACTTTCGGGCTTCTCATCCGTCTGTCCGTCTTCTTCTTCGTCCAAACGCCGCTAATTGGCATTGGAACCATAAGCGATCAGGGGGTTCAGAGGATCCCAAGTAAGTACTCAGTGGGGGGGTTAAATCGCTGGTACTACGCATTCATAGTACACAGTTGCCCGAAGTTTCCTGTAGCTACTTACTCTCCATCACTAGCAGGGAGCCGCCACGCCCCGCCTGGCCGAGTAACCTCTATCCCCGCTTCCCTGTCAAGCAAGGAGCAATTAACAAAGAACCCCACAACGCACGTCGTCCTGTTCTTACTGACTTTAGTGATCAATACTACTACGACGCGTCTTCTTGATGATTTTTTCCAGGAGCCTCGAGGACGAGCCCGTTGAGATCTCTCGCCTGAAATGGCTATCTCGGTCTCGGGTGCCACACTTGTCGGGAGAGGAAGGAAGGATGGCACAAAGGTATGGTATTGCTCTCCTGAAAAAAAAAACGCATGGGACTTATAAACGATCAGTTCAGGTGCTCCGGGAACAGACACCATCGGATTGGGTCAGCGCGAGTTCTAGTACGAGGCGTCCGTAATGATATTCCTCCGACCAAGAAGCCCCGGAGCCGGCGATACTCGTAATGAAATGCTAACGGTTTCATCCCTACCTTCGACCTAAAGTCGGATGGGGTGAGATATCTGTTCGTACGTTGGTTCGGTACGGGACCCAGAAATGGTATGGTTCATTCGCAAGGACCGTTGGGAGTACGTGGGAACGGTCAAGCAAGACGTTCAATTGGAATCCTAGACGGATAAAGACGACAGTTTACGGTCTCGTGCAGGCCTCTCGGAGCTCCTTTCAGCTGGCGTAGATGGAGCCACGGTATTTCTGTCTTGTTTCTAAAGACAGACTCAGTGCTCGATGAGGGAGGAGCTAGTCAGTCAAGACAGACGGAGGGGGGTGTATATGACTCGGAATGGTCGTGTCGGAGAAATCATAATCGTCGACAAGGCGGAAGGGGATTTTGTTTCAGGACGTCCAATAGGGAAGAGGTTAAAAGACGGATGTACCTCCAGTAGTGATCTGTGTACATCCAAGCTTATCGGTCGAGATAATGCCAGATAGATCTGTCTCGTTTGGGGCTTCATTAAGCAGCGCGAAGTTGCGAACCAGCCATTCTTCAGTTCAGTCTGCTACAGTCATCTGCTGAGCAAATCCACAGGTACAACAAATGGCGACGCAAGAGTCATGCTACCAACACATACCTCTAGTCAGCGCGACACTTCACAAAGCCCATCTCCAGAGCCCGGTCCAGAGTCTCCAACGCTTTCAGAGTTCCTCATATGTCTCCACACGTTGTTCCTCAGATGATCTTCGAGAGGGTTGTTCAAGGGGCGCTGGCGTCGGACCCTTGGCCGCGTAAACTGCGCAAAACGTTTGTGAAGCGAACGAAGCGACAACGAGGAATTCAACATACATGATCGAATAAAACTTTTGATGTAAAATTTTCCCAACTCGCCTTCGTCCTTGGCAGATGCTATGGCTCGTTGCATGCGTTTCAACCCATCAAAAGATTCATTTTCCAACATGCAATACCCCAGAACCCGAATCGCAGCCAAACGACCTTTCCCCACGATCGTTGAAAGGGGCGACACTCTGGGCGAGAAGATGGGAGAGAGATTGAGCCATAATGGTAATGAACGAAGAAGGTGCCAGTGATTCGGCAGCCGCATTAGTCATGACTCATGTACACTTGTTAACAGACGAAACTTGGACCTACAACTTGCCTACCACCCAAGTTCCGGTCTTCAGCGCTCAGCATCTTTATTGTTCCAACGTCTCAAAGTCCATTACTTAGTCTTTATTTCTCTTTATTTCCCAAATGTTCTTTTTACATAACTCTTCTTCGTCAAGTCTTCGTCGCTACTCAGCAATTGTTCAACGTTTGAGGTAGTACTAGGTATGTATGATAATAATAACAATAATAATGACTTTTGCTTGTGAGTAAGTGGCGTGAAGATGGAACAAGATACAGATAACCCTTATGAAAAAAAGAACAATGCTAATGCATCCAAACCGTTCTCCTTGACTCCCCACCCTTGGGCATCAACCCCAACTGCCTCATATTCCCATACAATGCCTTCTCCAATCTCCCCGACGCGAGATCGAGACTGATGACCAGCCCCTGCTTTTTGAGATATTCCGCGTACCTCTTCCAACTCTCCCTCCCCTCCTTCCCCTCCTCGCCCACCTCTTCCCTCCCCCTTCTCGCAGACCGGAGAGTATTCAGACTGCCCACAATAAACAACCCCCTCTTCGCTCTCGTCAATCCAACATTCAACCTCCTCTTATCGGCCAAGAAACCAATAAACCCAGAAGAGTTATTCCGAACAGTCGAAAAAACGATGATCTCCTTCTCCCGTCCCTCAAACCCATCCACAGTCTTCACCTCAATACTTCCTATCTGCATCGCCCGATGATCCCCCAAGACCTGCTTAAACCTCTCCTGCGAATACTTCGCCAGCGTCCTGTTGAGCAGGGAGATCTGCGCCGCATACGGTGCAATCACACCGATGTCGGATCCCTGGAGGTCGGAATTGTGTAGCAGGAGGTCTTCGACGACGGATGCGACGATATGCGCCTCGTTGTGGTTGACTCGCGATCGGTCTTTGACGGATTCGTTCCCGGAGTGGTCGAGGAAGATGACGGAGGCTCCGTTGAGGTGCTGCGATGTGGGTGGGCGCAGGCGGGAGGAGATGGATCCTTCGTGGTCGACCGTTCCGTCCTGGAGCGATTGGTCGTAGAATTCAAGCGAGGGGAAGAAGGATATGGACGGGTGCATGCGGTATTGGATGTCAAGCATGATGGACGGGATAATGACGGAGGAAGAAATGAGCCGTTCGAAGAGGGAGATAGCGAAGCCACAGGATTGCGCTTCTGGAGAGACTATGACGGGAGGGAGTTGTTTGTGATCACCGATGAGAGAGACGTGTTGGCACTACAGAGTGGTCCGTCAGCGGTGCAAGGAAGAGATATAGACGGGTCACGCACGCCTTTCATAAGCGGGATGAGGGAAGCTGGTTCGGTAGACATAGATGCTTCATCAAGAAAGACGACAGGAAAGTCCTTGACACGCAGACCGGAAGATGCAGCCGTGATACACGTCGTACATACCACATCCGACCACTCGATCACATCCTTCTGCATCATCGTCCTCAATCTATAAAGCCTACCCTTCAGCACATCTCTCCGCCTCTCTAGTCGGACGAGATCCCTCTCCATCGCTTGTATGTTCAGTTTCGCATACTTTGCCTCGTCTTTCCTCACTTCGTTCAGCCGCTGGCTCAGGGCTTGAATTTGGTCGTATACTTTGTCCCGCTTTTTCTCCATTTGTTCCTTCTTGGGGTAGGATGGGTGAGATTGGATACGATACTCCCAAGTGTGCTCGAGTAGCGAGGGTCGTACTTTGCCGCCGAAGGCAACTCGGAGTGGTTTGAGACCGGCCCGGGCAAACCCTTCGACCAAGTTGTCCACCGCGGCGTTGGTGTACGTGCATACGAGGAGCGGGATAGGTGTTTGGAAGTGAGCCTGAGGGGATGTGAGATAGAAAGACAGCACGAAAAGAATAGGCATACATACCTTTAACAGTTTAATAGTTTCTATGATAGTCCGCGTCTTCCCCGTCCCCGGAGGCTACAGACTATGTTAGATGGAGATAGGAAGATGGAAAGACACTCACGCCCTGAATCAAGCTCGCCCTTTCACCGATCATCATCGCCATAGCCCTAATCTGCGCAGGGTTCAGCCCATTCAAAGGCGGATCCCCTTCCACCACGACAGGATTTGGTCTTGAATACCTCTTCGCCCAACTCTGAATAAACTGATCGTCGTTAAACATCCCTTCTTTCCTTTCTTCCTTCACCTCTCCAAACGATTCCAACAAAATGTCCCGCAATCCAGTCCCGCTGAGAATCATCTCCCCGTCTTCGCCGTCGAGGGTCATCTGTGTTTGAGGGTCGTGGTGGAGGGAACGAACGGCCTCTCGCATGCGTTCGAAGACGAGGGATGAGTAGCCGAGATCCATGCGCCATTCTCCTTGTTCGATCTCGTCGTGTTCTTCCAGGAATGCAACGTCGATATGGGAGGGAGCGTTGGACACTACACTTCCTCGTAAGGCACGATCGTTGGAGCTGAGAGGGTCGAATCGGGATAGGCGTACTTCTGTACCGTTCCTGGAAGAAGGGTCAGAGCAGTTCGGAAGAGAAGAAGGAGGGGCTTACATTAGTCGATGCTCAGGAAGGACAATTCCAGCACCCAGGGAGAAACAAGCTACGGGTCTGTCGCCCGTTGCTTTCCGTTCGAGCCAGTAGGCACTCATGCCGGTCAGACAGTAGCCTTCCTCTTTGAGGCGGGGAAGAGACCAGGATGCGAGACGTTCGGTGAACGTGGATTCTTCTTGTTCCTGCTCTGCCTCGATGAGAGGAAGAAAGCTGAAAGAGGGGGGTTAGTGTGGAAGATAAACAGTGCTTGCCAACCGTGCCCCAAGTAACAGCACAATTGTCCAAATAACGGTCCTCGGAAGCATCGACGGTAAGCCCGTAGACGAGTGATGAGAAAGGAGTATCAGATAAACTGTAGCTCCAGACAAGGTGAAACCCTCTCCAAATTATCCAACAGGGTCTCAGGCATAGCAAAAGTATATCTGGGAGGGGATATCACCGCACCCGTATCATACATTGAGCTGTCAGGGGGTACATGCATTCTGAACGAAAAGAGTCGTCCCCGCATGTAATAGGAAAGGGTTGTGCAAATGGATTCGGGAAGCATGCCATTTTCCTTTATTCTTTTCCGAATGCTCTCCGAAATGAACGACATCCTCCGGAGAAGTATCGCACCATACACGCGTAAATAGGCACGTAGGGTAGTGAGTAGTAAAGATACTGATACTCACTGTTTCGCGTAGGCCGTCGCAGCGTCGTGATAAGGCTCTCCTGGTTGAAGGGGAAGATGTTGAGACGGTATTCGTTTGGTTAGTTTAGTAGAGACGGTCTTTGATTCGACCTGAGAAGGTGAACGGTGACGCCAATCGAATCGGGGAGGAGGGGGGGAAGGAGACGCTAGTTCTTCGAGGCTCATAGCACTGTAGCATCTTGAGCTACTTGGATGACAGAGCCTTCTTATCTTTTTCGGTCTGAGCACACCGAGCTCCATCGCAGAAACGACCACATTCCGCAGGATCCAGGGGTATGCCAGCGCGATAGACGATGGAAGAGAAGGGGGAAAAAGTAAAGTGAATCACGTGACAGACACGGTCGTAAAAGCCTCACCGAGTCACTGAACTATAGTAGCCAAGCTTCAGGAAGACTGAGGAAGTCAGCTCGACATACTTGAGGAGCACTTCCCTGTCTCTCCAGGTGATATTTATCTGCCAAAAACCTTCGCCAAAGGCTTCCCAACTTCTCACAGTCACTGGTCAGTTCTCAAAATATTTTTCTCGAAAAGCGAATGCGCCCAGATTCCATCTTAGAACGCCTGTCTAGATTCCATCATAGGACGCGGCGGAAATTCCGTGGTAGGACCCACATGGATCGTCAACTTCGCACGGTTCATCAAGGTTCATAAACAGTCTGCAGAAGAGCCACGTAGTTCTCTCTTCCCTTCAACCTTCGATTCTCTAAAGCAAGGTGTGTGTTCAGCTAGTGCCATCGCTGCTTGGACGAAGAGTGAACGCATGAGCAGGATGGGTGCCTCGTTCTCCAGTCAGCCAGAAGAGCTGCTCGATCACATGTGCTCATTCGTCGAGTCATCCTCAGATCTCCTCCACATCGGTCTTGTCTCCAAGCGTCTTCGAGGAATTGTCTTTCCTCACCACATTGAATTCCGTGCCATCCGTTGTGATGTCAACAGAGTGAATGTTTGGGAACAGCTAGCAGCTCATTCTCAAAAAGCTTCAGCTATCCACACTTTGGACCTCGTCCCCGAACTTGGATATTATAGTCCCGAGTGCAACCCAATTGTCTTCCCTCGCTCGCTCTTAAACGGTGACATAGTTCTCGGCAATGATCGTCCGAGCTTGGAGACCTTTAATGCTCTCGCAAATGCCATTCGCTGCATGCCACATCTCACCCGGTTCCACTACGGGTACGCTACCTGTCCAGCAACGAATGAAATTTTCGCTGCATTACACGAGACATGCAAAGATATCAGCGTTCTCCAGGTGTTACAGTATGACGATAGCATGCTGCATGACGGTCCTCTCAGGGACTACATCTCTCTCGGAACATCTCAGGTGCGTCTTTTTTTACAATAATGAACTGTAATCTCTAGTTGTATTTGTTTTTCAGCTCTGGAACTTCTCGAATATCACAAGCTTCTCTTTCACCGATAGACCGTACGGGACGGAGCTCTCAATGTATATCAAGTATATTGGGCCCATGGTTGACATGCTTGTCGATCGATGTCCACATCTACAGGATCTTCAGATTATGCACCAGGTTTTTAGAAGAGGTCACTGGCTGGACGATACTATTCGTCGTCTGATAGACACCGGCTGTTGGCCGAATTTGAGGAGACTTTCTGTTGAGACTGACTGTCTTGACTCAAAAAATGCTGAGGCGTTCTTCTCACGACATCAATCCATCGAGCAGCTTTCCATACATGGGTGGATGGGTAACGTGTTGATCACAGGCCTCCCAAATCTCCGCTCGCTAGATGTGGAGTGGCTCCCTACGGGCCCGAATGCTCTGCTACCCGACGTTGCACGCAATTTGACTAGCTTATCGTTCCAACTTCCAGACGATCCTGGGGATTATCTCGATGAAACCTCGGTTGCCCTTAGTGCCTGTACGAAACTACTCTATCTAACCCTTTGGCGCGCCCAATTCTCTATCGCGCTGTTAAATTGTATTGCACAATCAGCCTCAGGTTTAGAACGACTAGCCATGATCTGGGTCGATCAAGACAACTATGACAACGACGCTTGGGAATGCGAAGAAGAGGTTAGTTCTAGCGGTGAGATACGTTGAATACTGCTTCATGACTTTCTTTAGGTACCTGGATTTTTCATGAACTTTATCTCTGGCCTACCCAAACTCACACACCTGAGCTATATGAGTCCTGATACACATGACGGCCTCTCACCGATCGAAGGCATCGGAGATCCTATAGCCCCAGCGGTACCTTCTTTGCGTTATGTTGAGTTTGGATCAAAGGTGTATCGTTACGATGCTGAACATTATTGGATACGGATCGATCACTCTGTCGATGGGCTCTTGGTTTGCCAGCGAGTCACTAATGCTACATCACTTTCCGTTCGCAGGTGGGGGAATATTTAGAAAGGAGCGGCAGAAATGTACATGCACCAATATCAATGGGAGTGAAGTCCCTTCCACAAGTTGTGATAACACAGTAAGGATGTTTAAATGGTATAAAAATCCGAATGTCTCCAGCGCGGAATCAGGTCCTCTTTGCGGATTTTGCGCAAGGCAGACCGTCGTTCGTCCCCTGCACAGATATGCTTTTCGGTCTCGCCCTTTGTTCGGCCGCGGTTGCTGTGGTCCGGGACCCAGCGCTGCTCTGGCTTTCAATACCGGAAGCTTCCCATTCAAGAGCTTCTCGCTCTCTGAATTTTCGTCCTGGATTAAAGTTGGCCGGTCTATACACAAGACAGATTCAATGAAGGAGCATGAGATGGTAATAAGTCATCTTACATATCTTGGCCCACGCCTTCAGGCATCTCCGCCGCCTCGGAACTTACACGTTATAAAGTAAAAAAAACTCGGAAAATTCATCCAATGCGGCTGCAACCTTCTGTCGTCTGTCCCCATATATTGGCCTAGATGCAAATGGTTCATATCCTTGCGTGGATATACACGATACATGTATGCGTACCAAGGAAATTCAATTCAGCAGGTGCGTTTGCATTTTGTTGAATTAAAGCCAACGCGTTGAGTAACCCGTAAACCCGAACGAGTTGGGACTAAGCCGTAGCTTGAAGCCAAATGACTTGGCCAGATTTACAGGTACATAAAAATGCACTCGCCACAAAAACCTGCTGATATGCTATGGAAGCAATATCGTTGCCAACGCCGCGGAGCATAGCGATCTGTCCATTGCGTCTAGGCATATTTCCACTCCAGCCGGCTACACAGGAAGGGTGGTGTCCAATGGGCTGAATACATACGGAGTGTTGCCAGGGTACAAACTAATCATAGAGGTAGGAATATATATAGCTCTGTGCTTTGCAACCGGCACCACAAAGTTCATGGTAACATGCAGATTATCTACCGAAAGTACTGGGGATCAACCCGTGGTGCCTTTGTGCAAAGCTTGTTTCCATTCGGATCTTGGACAGATACGCTCATCGGCGCAGACCTTTTTGCAGGCCTTTGAGGCCTTTGAGGCGGGCCAATGTCAATCCTTGCATGTAGTACAGGAAGCTTCCCACGCAGCGCTCTCTCTCCGGCTACGCGTTTGTCCTGCATAAGTGTTGGCGTATCTTCGAACAAGAAAGTCAGTCTTAGGCGTAGCAAAAGTCAGTGTTCAAGGGTCAAATACTCACATATCTTCGCCCAAGCTTCCTTTGCCGTAGGAGTTTGAGGCTGCCAAGTAAAGAACAATGCGTACAAACCTTCTGCTATCTGGCGCCTGTTGTCTTCATTCCTCGTCATGAACGCCTCTGGACATGATAAGTTGGAAGTATCATATTTAGCACCGGAAGAAGCGTACCAAGATAGTTGAGTTCAGCGCGAGCATTAGGCCCATCCACGGCTGAGTTTTCTTTGAAAGCAGTGGGGTCGTTGTGGACATCCTTATATCCCGTGGCCGAGAGAAGATTCGTTTTGAACGTGTTGGCTGATTTGGAGAGTCCCTTCAAATCTATTAATACTGGGATGAGTACCAGCCCAAAACATACTACAGGAATGGCTTACTGATAGGCCGGTTCACAACCTCCTTCACGGCCTGCAACGCGTTCGGAAATTCTGCGCACAGTGCCTAAAGGAGATAGCCAACCTGCCGTAAAAACTTTCACTGGCATAGAGTTATGGGAGCACGCACTGCTTTATCATCATCGTCCAAGGTGGACGGGATCAATGCAGTTTTTACTTCGTTGGCCTCGAGCTGGGATGACGATGGGTAAGTTCAAGACTGAGCGGCTGCATCCGCTGCTTACCAAGTGATCACATTGACCTGACGATAGGAACGATACAATGTACTGACATTGGGTCGGATTGCCTTGAATTTTGCATGTGTTGTAAGTTCCTTGGGTGTATTGGCCGTTTTTCGTCGTGAACGTAATAAAATCAAGGTCAGCCTTGCAGTGTTTCGTGTAAGCCCACTTCAATTCGGACGCTGACTACGATGAGCAGGATCAACTGTTGATCGCGGAGGGAACGGACGAAAAAAATTGTACTCACAGTAATTTTCCAGAGGCACTTGTTAGAAGCGGGAGCTCTAGGAAGAATAGGACTGGATATTTCTTCCTGGCTCCAGACGCGGTGAGGATTGAATTGGTGACCGCCGAAGGCTTGGTGAGCTCGTAGGGCACGATGTCTTGCGCCACCCATTGTTCCTACGTCCACCGTAAGGCGATCATCAAAAGACGAGTTGAGCTCCCGCATGAAGAGCGCAGAAGAAACAGGAAGCAAGGCATTTGCCATGTCTGCAGCATCCAACAAAAAGTCGATGCCAGTCTCAGCGCATTGCATTAGGCGATCGTTGGCACGACGCACAGGCGTGGATATCTGTCCTCGAGCATTTAAAACTATCAAGAGGTTTATCAGTGATAGTATACAAAACGTCGACATGGAGAACTCACCTTCTCGGGTCAGTAAACTTTCAACAGCCCCGGGGGCATCATCGATGTACTTCAGAGTAGATATGCCGCCCCCAAAAATCCGGGCAATGTTCGCTTCTCTAACGACGCCATCTCCGACTATACGTCCACCTTTGATGGCATTTGCCACTGACTCAAACAACCGAGAGCCGCGAGCTAAGACGGGTGTCAGCCTCTTGTCAGAAAAAAACATGTCGTGTACCCTACCAATAACAACAGCTTGCAGCTCCTGCAATCCCGGTATGAAACTAACCAAAGTCAAGGCCAGATCGATGAACATTCCTTTTGCTGACGCCCGCGCTTTATACCTAAAAGCATGACAACTTGGTATCATGTCGCTTATGCATGAAGAAACAACGAACCAAGCATCTTTCTGGGCTTCTAGCGCTTCATCAGCTTTCACCTGCTCAACATACTGCTTGGTGTTATTGAGTGCACTGTTACCCTGTGCTACATTGGTCAGTGCTGTTTCGAGGATAGCCAGTAAAACGAGAGGGGTTGAGTCTTTGTCGCCCAAGGCTGAGTAGGCCGACTGAAGAAAGGAGTCATGAGCTTCCAAGTATTCTTTGATGCCATCTAGTGGGTCGGGAAAGAATGTTTGCTCGTCAATTAAGTAGATCCCGTTCCATCTGTAGTTGCAATCAGGGTCTGAATCGTATGGACTGGGTTGATCTCGCTTCCGGATCTGCGATAGGGCTCCAGAGAGCGGTGGAAGAACCCTTCCTGTCCCGTCATCGGATCCGACATATAGTTGACCACGATTAACCATGACAAATTCTTCAGAGTTGGACGAATTCAAAGGAGAGCCTCCATCTGATTCGTCGTTGGTAAACTTCTCCTCCGGTGGGTCTGACGGATCTCCCGGTAGATTATTGCACGTGCTCGCTGCTCAAACGTCAGTACAGTGGGGACAGTGATCGTGAAGGGGACGAGTACGATTTCGGTTGACGTCGATGGACCCTGTAACCAAACTGCTCAAGTTCAATCCTAGCGACTCGTTGAGAAAATTTCCGAATCCAACGTGGTCGATGAGTCGCCAATGCATGGAGCCAATACCATCCACCCAAGGGACATCGAGTGAACCTTGTTTCTTTCAGCTCAAGCAACGAAAGAGATCGACTGAAAAAGTACCCACCTGCACAATTCTTATTGCTCCACGGCGCATCAGAAGTTGGGTCACGCATATCAATCCTGAGATGATAGCTCAATCCTAAGTTTTCGAAGGAAACATTAGGTCCACGTACACACATTCCCAAAACCGATTTCCAGCACCTGTGGTGTTCGCAATCTAGGAAAAATCAGGGCATAAGAAATGAAAAGTCGGGGGATAGACCTCACTGCCCAGTTAATTGCCTTAGTCTCCCATTCCTGAGGCATAATCAAGTCAGCCGAAAGTAAAGAAGAGTGGACAGTCATGGTTGCCGGCCGCCACGTGCCACACCTTGTATAGAGAAAACCGATCCCCAGCCAATGCCGTGTTGTAGAGGTAGTTTCGAAGTTGATTGGCAACCTGGGTTTCCGCATCAAGAGTGACATGTCCGAGAATCTTGTACATGTCTGACATGGAAAGGAAAGCATAACTTGCGAAAAGATCATTGGATACCGCGTCCTATATTATATCAGCTCGATGCAGAATAGATTGCATAGCCGACAGATTCACCATATAATTTGTGTCCACGAGCCCATCATTGCCTATCACATTCCGAGACAGAGCTATGGATGTTTACTCAGGAATGTCATCCACGTGGCAAGTTGGGATCACTTACATTTAGCGATTTCTACCACGGGACTCGTAAACCCTCCAGCTGCCCACAGAGCATTCGTAAGGGAGTATTTTTCATCGTCTTGATCAATAGAGAATACTGAGAGTATGGTGGGCTGGTCAGTGCTATGCCAACAATTTAGATGCGAAGGATACACACCGGAGACGCCACCCATGCAGAGGTCAGTTGCCAACCCAGCCTTGAAGGTCACCGACTCCGGCTCGTCAAATGCCAGCAATGTTCCATCCGAGAGTGTCAAGTAAGACGTGTGGTCGGATGTATTCTCGTTGGTTTCGTACAACTCCCATGAATCGGAATCGGAATCGAACTCGCCTTTGTTTAAAAGAGAGTCAACTGCAAAGTAAGGAAACGTTCCTTGTCCGATGTCATCCGGCTCTACGCATTGACTTGTCTTTTCAGAGTTCAAAGATCTTCAATTAGAATGGTGAGTCGATCTATAGTAAAACAGGCAAAGGAAGATTTTACCGAGAGCATAACGGGATTCCCATCAACATCTGAGTCGGAGGGAAACCAGCCGTCTGAGCTGCTTGAAGCGTATTTCTAACATTTAAAGGAGAGTTTGGGAAGGTATCTTGGGTGTACGAGTGCGTGATCAGGCTGACAAATTCGACATTTGCCCCCATGGCTTCGGTCACTCGATTGAGGCCAGACAATCTCCAAAAATCGAATGGTGTGGATAAGGAAACCACATAGTCTGTACCAAAAATGGGTTTGATTGTCGCGGCAATGTTTGTGAACTGGTTTGCAGAAATCCCGGGGGCCCATTCAATGTCGATCCCGTCGAGCTGATACCTGGCAAAATATGTCACTTGATGATAAGGAGTCAGGTATTAAGTAATTCTACGCACGTTTCCATCAACGTTTTCGCAGTTGAGGCCATTCTGTTGCGTCCTGACGACGACGAAGCGATAGCTTGGATAGCACTTGGATCAGCGCCCAGCCCATACCCGCCAACTATGGATGTGAGTTTAAAGAAGTGTGGTGCTATATTGAGGTCCCAGACACCTACCAGCGAGGTGGACTTTCAACAAGGGTTTGTTAACCTTCAGCCCCGCCACTGCTTGCAAGTTGCTAACTTGATCAGCCGGGATAGACATGGTGCCATCTCTTGCCAGTGATGCGTAGGCAAACTGCGAGCACTTCGATGAGGTGATATGGTGGATAGCGCAGGAAGCCCACTTACAATGATATGGGTATACGCGGACCAATCAATGAAATCCGGAGTGAATGTAGAACATGACCGAGAAGCGGAGCTGCGACATTTTGTAAGAATCCATGAAAGGAGAATAACGTCGATTCGCGCCTGGAGAGATAGTAGCCCACAGTTTTCGGAGCAACTTTCCCGCGGCAATACGCATAACCGGCTATAGACGAGTATTTTGAGACACCGTTGGTAGCATTTTGCACATCCCTTAGGAATAGGCTTGTGTGCGTGTCGTGCCGTTGACCGTTGACCCCCAATCCGGGGTTTCTGTGATACCCGTAAAGCTCATTATCCTAAACAGCGGTGAGTACATATGAAGACCCATTTCCACTGGTGGCTCGTACCTGCCAGTCTTGTAGTAAGCATGAACCCTCTTCACAAGATGTAGAAAGCGATAAGTGTTGGTAGTGATCTCCAAAAGTCGAGAGACGATCCCATCCGAACTGCCAGATGGTATCGGATAAGCTTCCATCTCGGGAAAAATACTAAACCAGCGAATTTGTTAGTGACCAAGTTTATCCTTTCGATGGGAACAAAGACTTGCCGGCTGATATTCAACATAGTCGATGTTAGGCTCTGGTTGCTTGATCATGTAGTTTCGATAAAACACGTTCTGAAGATTCTATGTAAAAAGATCACAGAGAGCGCTGGAGAGGCGGTTCTCACCTGAGGACCTGTTGCACCACTCCACTTGCTTGCCTTCTCGCCCGTGGCCCTTTTATGGATGTCAATCATCACCAGGTAGAATGAGTGGCAGTTCCTCGTTACCAATAGATCGGCCACCACGTTCCGCCTTCACTGGATCCACCTTCTCCACCACAGTGCGCGGTACAACTATGTTTCCCGAGCTGCTAAGATAGAAGCGAAACTCATGACTCGGAAGACTTAACCTCCCGGAGCGGCGGCTGTATGCAGGGGAGACGTAATTCAATTCGAACAGATTATAACCCTCGTAATCCTATTGAGTTCCTCAGATGGATTTTACCCGAGGATCAAAAGATACACCCACCCCATGCAAGTTAAGGTCATTCGTTCAAAAAGCTCGCCACATTCCCCAAAGTGCACCTTTAGGAGATCGTAAATGTCATGTGAGCGTAATGATTCCAACTACATACCATTGAAAAGTGAAATGGCGAAGATTACTGTATCGAAATAAAGGTTGGTAAATGTTGTCCACTTCATCGGAAATTACGTACCGCTGGGTGAGATTGAAATGCAAGCTATCCCAAACCCGAGATCCCCGAAGATAACCATTGCCACCTTTGCCCTGTATGGTCGTGAGTAGACTGTAAGATCCATTCCTGTGGATTGAGCTACGGCACCTTGTTCCAGGCGCCTGACGGAATGTCATGAGCATCTCGAGACTCGGCCATGTACAGGAATACACACCATCAAAGTAGCTGTCTTGGATCTGAATATTGCGCGCTGCTTCAGTGGCGATTGGATGCGAACCCGTCATGAACGTTCGAATATTTCGAATCTAAACGGAGGTTATATCATGCTCAGCGCCCTTGAATCGATTCTTACCCAACAGTCTTTCGCGTAACGAAGCACGATTCCCTGTGGAAAAGGAATTCAGGCACAAAACAAGGGGAGGACAAAGCGGTGCGCACATGCATCGCTTGCTCAGGAGCCATACTTGCATTGGGCTACAGGCGTGTCAGTACGAGGACAAGTCTCATCTAAAGGAGCTCACCGTCTTCAGGACTCATTCCATCAATCGGTTGTGTCATGTACATATTCTCGACATCGACATGGATGATGGGGTCTGCGATTGGCATCACTTTAGCGTAGGTGATTGTATCCTCCATCACCGGCGAGCCATCCGCGACGGAGTTGGCATATACGTCAAAGCGCAGATTGTGGTCGAGGTCGAGGTATGGTCCGAATTCAGGATCCTCCCCCATCCCGGTAACCGTGAACCAGTCTTGAAACACCTGCGGCCGGGTGTTATCTGAAGGTCAAAAACAAGAGTGAGGTGACGTACGTAAGAATTGACATAGTACGACTCAGTTCTGACTCCCCAGTTCGTGTAGTCTATGCAGAAGCTGTTAGCAGTGGACTGAGGCTAAGAACCAGACGAGATGATGCGCGTACCATGACTTCGGACCGGGGATGCTGATATGTGGTTAGCATGCCATTATCGTCGATGACCTAAATTTACTTACCAATCCATGCTTGCGTCCCGGTGGACCAGCTATACTCCGACGCATTGTGAATGAAAGCACGGTTCGTGCCTTTGAAGCCGGCAAAGTCTCGGATTTGGGATGCCATGAATCCTTTGGTCGCACCTTTGTCGATCCGCCAGTGATAGTTGACTGTCCCGTAGAACAAATCGAGCCGATTGCTGGGAGCTATGCCTGCCGCGCGAACCAATTTTTGGGCAATTTCCTTGCTCCCGATACGAAAGATCGATCGGCCGGGCCAAAGCCTGGCTTCATCGTTAGCCACTTGCATCGTCGGAAAAAGGACAGTCGAATGAACATACCATCCGCTTGTCGCTGTTCCCTGATAACGTCCGGGACTGGTCCCGACGCCGCCCGTGGAATCCTCTACAGAGAAACAAGGAATCAATGCAGTAACGAGGAAGCGTCAACAAAGTTCTTACCGTCTGATGGAAGGTTCCATTCAAACGACATGCCTGAAAGATCCCACTAAATAACAGGTGAGTTGGAGCCATTGTGAATGGGTCGAATATTTTACCTGGTCGCCCCCCGGGGTGAGTACGTCGTACTTGGTGTTTTCGTCAGGGGTGAACACGATCTCGGTGCCTCCGTTGGAAGGATCGCTTCCAGCACCTCGAACGATGAGATAGTTTGCATTGATATAAATAGTGTAAGAAAGATTGATAGTTCCTAAAAGCAGTCATAGGCTGAGCACGAAGAATCCGCAAGATTCACGGACGCGTACCAGAGGGAAGTTGTAAGAGAGTGTAGCTCGGGGCTTGTACTTGTGCTCGACAGTCTGATATAGCTCTCTGTAGTCCTTCGGTATCGTCGACTCCATCGTTCGCAATGACTCCATAATCTCTAGCGAGAATTTCGGGAGTGATGGTGCGGCTGACTTGAGAGTCATCAGGCAGAGGTTGGTCGCCCTGCATGAAGCCGACTTTGGACCAGTCGGGAAGCCCCGCAATAGGAGGCCGACGGTTTGCGGACGTCAGATCGATACCAGTCTGAGCGATAACGAAACCAGAAGAGCAAAAGAGCGAAAGAATGTTTAGAACAAATGGCAGACCCATAATGGGGAAACGCTTTGGGGTTGTAAAAGGCTACTATTCCTTTTAACTGAAGCCCCAAACGCTACAGGTGATATAAGTCATTTGATATCCGTATCTGTTGGAACAGCTACCATTCTGAATGGCTAAGGGGCACCAGGGAAGGTTTACGCAAGTCGAGAGCGTGTATTGTGAGAGCCCAAATAGATTGAATGATTCATGTGAGAGAAAAGGTCCATTTGTTAGATCGATGCCAGCATCCGCCAGTAAATGCGACACGGAAGCGAGATGTGCACCCACATTAGCTCATAATCGCTCATGTCCCTTATGCACATCCGAAGACTCAAAATTGTCAACTTGAAGTAGACCTGCAAGATAACAGAAGCTGAAGAGGGATGGGAATTCATAGCGAAATCCGTATCCGGCAGTCACTGCGACTTTGAAAAAGTGGACACAATGTTCAAAGTCGCGAAAGTGTTCACGTGCAGCTGAGTAACCCCGGAGGAATCCGCGAAGGTGGACCCACATTGACACATTATTCACACGTGGTCCCACAATCGTTGACTCTTTGTCACGCCAGGCTACGTGCAAACGTTCAAGTCGGTACTGACCTCGCGTCCAGAAGGATGTCAAGCCAACCTTAAACCTGAACTAATTTCCCGCTCACCGTCACTAGTAAGCAGTCTCCGGGTGTGTCGTTCAATTTTTGCATGATATAAAAATTCAACTTTCTGTCCACTGCAGTAGGAAGAGAAATTTAGTTCAGGATGTTCAAAGGACTCGGAATTCGATACTGGTAGTAGGGTATGTACATACACTCTGAACGGGCCCAACTGGGCCCCATCGATTTAGCCGGGATCTAGTACTAGGAACTCGACCGATGCACCTATGGGTTCGTCACAATTAGCAACGTAAATAACACAGTTTACGACCACCGGGTTCCTAAGGCGAGATGAAAACGCATCCGTTGCATGATGTCCTGAGTTCCGTCGCTTCGGATGTCCAGTACACGCCGTTATCTCAAGCTACAATTCCCAAGTTAGCCTCAAGTTCTCGACCGTCTGTTGCCGCGGTAGCCACCGAGACCCATTTGAGCATACCCATATGATCTATATGTATTGTTTTGCTGTATCAAAGATGTAGCAGGATGTAGCCGGGACGAGTGAATCTCCTGGTCAGGGCCAATGTTCAGGCGCCTCACAAACACCGAACAGAATCCTGAACCTTCCAAGGGAACGTGAGATGCGAACGTCGTGCGAGTCTTCTTACGCCGGAGATGAAGTGAAGACAGAGACAAGTGCCTTAGTTGCCTGTTCCTTGCTTAACATAAAAATTTAAGGGGAGTGCCATCTCTCGAGCCACATCGCTCGTTGGTTCCTATTCAAGTAGCTTTTTGAGGGATAATTACAGGTTCGACCAAGGAAAATAAAATTCAGGTACCTTTATCAACAGGCTGTAGAATCCGAGTCGCCCAATTTCGGATGACAAGCCCAACTAAAAAATGGATAATCGGTTTACTAGTCGGACGTTTGGTCTCTGCGATGCCTCACAAATCCCATCTCCATAGCCCGGTCCAGAGCTTCGAGCGCTTTCTGAGACGACACATCCCGCGCGTTAAAATCTCGATCGATTTCCTCCAGATAGTCTGTGGCGCTGGACAAGTGAGCCACCCGGCAGCAAGCGGCGCGTAGAGCGAGGTGTTGAGGAGATAGTGATGGTCAGTCGGAAGTACCCTTAAAAGTGACCTTCGTTATCTCTTGCAACATTTGAGTAGTGTCTGGAGCTGAGGGACGAAAGACCTCGTAGATAACACAGACGTCGTATTCATTGGGTGTATCCTAGACTTCCGGTCAATATGCAGTAGTGCTTCAGAGGAAGACAAGTCTGCCCATACTGTCGTTTCAAACCATAATTATAGGCTGTCGAAAAGGTCATGGACCTCATAGTTGAGAGTGAGGATGTTTTCTAGTCGGTGGATGTTATTGCAATTCAACTCCGGCAGGAGAGTGGTAGGAGGACCGAACAACTGCAGAATGGTGTACATCACGCTTGAAGAGATATCGCATAGTCACACAAAATTCTTGGCGTCTTTGTGTTTGAGGCAGAGTCTCGAAAGGAGTTCCTCATCGGTATCCACGCGTGCATCCTCAAAGGATCGAGGGGAGGGGTGTTCAGAGGTCGCTGGCGTCTCACTCTGAGCCTTACAAACTGTACAAACGTTGTGAAGTGAAGAGGATGACACGAAACGTACATGGTCGAACAAGACATTTGATGTAAAAATTTCCTAGCGTCACGGCGGAAGCTATGACTCGTTGAAGGCATTCCAGTCTCTCGAAAGTGTTGGTTTCTAGCATGGAGTAACCCAGAAGTTCGAACCCGAATAACAGTTAATCGCCCCATCGATCTCCATCCTCTGCTGTTCGTTGGAAACACGGCTGTGGCGTACTAGTTTGGAGCCACTTAAGTTCTCGAGGCACATCGCTATCTCCTTCAAGTTTGTGATTAGGACCTGGGACCCGCCACGATTGGACAGCTTCGTCCAAAGAGGCGGAACATGGAAGGATTCGGGGCCGTGCGGCGTGCTCGTGGTTACGGAAAAGGAAAAGCTAGAGTAGTCATCAATGATATGCCGATGATTTGCCGCTCCATAATTTCAACTGCATGCCTTGTTCTCTATCCAGTGGAGGACGGTTGGATTAGGGTGCTGCTGGACTCTTGCTTGCTCGTTGTCTTTCTGTTTTTTTTTCTTCGTCGTCGTTTCACATTGCTCTTTTCTCTGCTTTCTGCTTTGTTTCCTGCAGTTTTCGCGACTTTTGCTCCTAACGCTCCTAAGTTTCGAAAGCTAAAGAAAAGAACTACAGTTCAGAATTATGTCGCGTATGGAGTCTGATTACGAGTATCGACGAGACGTACAGACGGCAGATGGCAGACGACCATTGATGGCGGGGTACCCAACAAGCGTGCCAGTCCCAGACTGGAACGAGTCGATTAGTGACTCTACGCAGCACGGCAGACAGATAAATAGCGCGCCCAGCCCGGGTCCACCCTTCTCTCCCTTCAACCACCACCATCTTTCCTCTCCCGCGGCTACCACAAACCTTCTCTACCACCACCCTCCCGCCGTTCTTCCTCTCCGTCCTTCTTCTTCCTTATCTCGCTCAACTCTCTGGTGGGGCGAATTTGAACCTTGGATGGACGAAGAATACGCCAAACAGGTCTGTGCACTCATGGGTTGGGATCCAGTCAGCATTAAAATACCTCATCCTGCCCCTGACCCTTCCACCGGTCAGCAGGCAAACAATCCTGGCTACTGCTTCCTCACCTTTCCTACATCTACACACGCTTCTACAGTGCTCTCCCAGATCACTTCCACCCCCTCGCCTTTGACGATGCCCAACTCTACCAAACCGTTCAACCTCAATTGGGCGTCTGCTGTTCCTCTTCCTCCCGTCAATCCCATCCCAAACGCCTTTGTCCCTCAGCAGCAGCAGCAGCACCAAAACTTTACGAAGGAGTATAGTATCTTCGTAGGCGACCTCGCTCCCGAGACGTCCAACTCTGACCTCGTTGCTGTCTTTCGGAACCCCGTCTTGGGCCTGAGGAACGACAGGGAACCAAAGTTTATCCAGCCCTTCCTGAGTTGCAAGAGTGCAAAGATCATGTTAGATCCTGTCTCGGGTGTTTCGCGAGGTTATGGCTTCGTCAGGTACGTCTTGCTCACTTTCAAGCTTTGAGGCGTTTTTCTAACACTCTTACAGATTTACTGATGAAGCGGACCAGCAGCGTGCTCTGATCGAGATGCATGGACTCTATTGCCTGTCTCGCCCTAGTACGTTCCTTCTTGCTACTCAGACTGATCTACATCGTGACAATCGTTTTCAGTGCGTATCTCTCCCGCGACCGCCAAGTTCAAACCTCCCCCTACTACGGATCTTCCCCAAGTACAGTTCCCTACCGACCCCACGCTCGCCAATTCGTCTTCGCCTAACGGGACTACGAAGAACGCGTCTGCATCTATTCCTGCTACCATCTCTAGCTCGTCCCTGAACAGCAACTCGTCAGGATCTACTACCTCTAACACAAGCAACGTTTCTGGAGCCAGCTCTTCCACCGCTTTCTCCAACACTTCGACTCAATTCGGCCGAAGATATGATGAACCTCCCGAACTCGGTGCTGGCGCAGATCGCCCAAAAGTACGCGAACGGCGAGGCTAGCCCGCCTAAGCTACCACCTCCAGCACCATCCTCTTCGATCACTTCGCAGTTCGTTCAGCATGATGCGAGGTATGGGATGAATAGTGAGGAGTCATGGAAACACCATGCGCAGGCTCGAGCAATTTTGGGCAATTTGATTGGGCCGAATGGAGAGCAGCTGACGTCGACGGACCCCTATAACACGACGGTGTTTGTTGGAGGGTTGAGTCCTCTTATCTCGGAGGACACGTTGAGGACTTTCTTCGCGCCATTTGGGGATATTCATTATGTGCGTTTCTCCTGATATCGTTTGGGGGTGCGGTTTATTGAGATTTGCTTTGTAGGTTAAGGTGCCTGTCGGAAAGCATTGTGGATTTGTGCAGTTCGTTCGGAAAGCTGACGCCGAGCGGGCTATCGAGAAGATGCAAGGCTTCCCTGTTGGCGGGAGTCGGATAAGGTTGAGTTGGGGCAGGAGCCAATGTGAGTGTCCCGTCTCCTATCGCATATGCATTGTCTTCCTGACTCGCTTTCATTGTTCTTTAGACAAGGCCGCTCAAGCTGCAGCTCAAGCAGCCCAAGGAGCAGTTTTCCAATCCCGTGTAGCTCAGCCAACACCGTCTTCGGCCCTCACTCGCGCGCAAGCCCTCCAGATGCTGCAGAAGTTGGCTGCCCAAGGATACCTTAACCAGCCCATTCCTCTCACTCCTGTACAGCCGGAGATCTACGCACCCGGAGGAGGTATGTTTGGAGACGAGAGGCTCCGCGCTGCGCTGTTGACCTCGCGCGAGGATGTCCGTCCATTCGAGTATTATCCAGGCTTGTATTCCACAACGCGCCTTTCGGAAGCCGCCATCACGTCGTCGTTTGCGCCATTCTCTCCCGATCCGAACGTGTTCATGAACCAGTTTGCGAGGCAAGGGAGCGTGGAGGCGCTTCCTCATCCGTCGAGGGTGTACGCGTCTGGATTCTTCTCGTCGGGCGACGGAGCAGGGGATAACAACAAGCCCTCCCGCGACGCCGCGGTGCATGATTTGAATGGGAGTATGGCCAACTTGAACATGGATAGGGATCGGCCGTGGAAGTCCCCTGCTGAGAGCTCGGAGAGTAGCAGCGGGGCTTCGGTGCAATTTCAGATGACGGCGTCGTCGCCTTAATTGGGTTTCTTCCTCTGTACGCAAAGGTTTCTTCCTACCCATTTTCTCTCTTTACATATATCTATTCTGTCTCGTCTTGCGATTCGTTCCCCGTTACTCCTTTTTGTTATGACTTGCTCTCGCTCGTGTTACAGTTTGTTACTAGCCATTCTCTCCTCGTTTTGTTCTCTCATTCAAGATTTGTTTTGAGTTGCCATGTTTTGTGTGTGTGTTGTGCGCTTTGGTTTATACGTATGGAAATGGAATGCTTTCTTTGAATTTGAATTTGTGATTGCGATAGGGATTGTGGATACTTGTTCGCGATCCCGGCCTTTCATCGTGCGCCACTGGTTCGACAGGGAAGTTCGTTTTCTGATGTGGAGTGTCTCCTCGTGCATTATTCGGATGGCACAATTTGCTGCTGGATCATGGTAGTTACTTAATGAGAGAAGATAGCCGCTCTCTCAATCAGAGGCAACTGGTTGGAAATATGAATCAGATATGCTTGGGAAGAATACGTGCGCAGTACAAAAGACTAGGATAGTTGGCCCTGCTGAGTTTCTTTTCAATCCAGAGAAGACGCCGGGCTTTAGAGCACCTGGCATAGTTCGTTAATGTAGATTTCGATGAAAGCTATCATATCAGCTAGAGTGCGTCCGGAAGGAACGATGGTATAGGTCCAAGCTCTCATGGATGTTCATCTTTCACTACATACAAGGTACGATCTGAATGTTTTGTGAATAACCTGCTCGGGCAAATCGGAATTGCGAACCAAAGGGTTGGGTCTGACCGGTGCTTGTTTCTACTTGGAAAATGAACACGACAAGTATCACAATAATAATATCGTCTCTCTTCCATCCATCATCCCCTTCTCTACCCATCGGTTGCTACCCATTCAAAAAAAAGAAGACAAGAAATGATGCATCAAAAGGTCTGGTTCGGCTTTACATGGTCGAGAGCATGACTATGGACGAAACACCAAGGACGGTGCCTACGATAACGGCGACCGCTACACCGCCTTCTGGCAGCTCGATTCCGGAGGGGCCGTCCCAGTTGGCGGGGAGGGTGAGGGCAGTTGCGGGGATGGTGATGTTCACTTCGGGGTCGGCGCATGCAGCTGCGTAGCCTGAAGATAACGGATGTCAGAGGGGAAAAAAGCAGGTAAAAAGGATGGGTGGGCGCACCCTGGATGAGGGGAGTCGACCCGGCTCTGGGATCAGGCATGCGCACGTTGGCTGCGATGACGGCGGTGAAGAGACACTGCTGGCAGGTACCGAATAATGCCACCGTTGCTCCGGAGCACAGACAGGTGGTATCCTTGTTACAGCTCTCGATAGTGGTCTTAGCCGTGGTGCAGTCGGCCGCACACTGTCGTGGGGGATTAGGACGGATCAAAGGAGATGGAGGAAACGTACAGTGCTGATGGGGTCTACGTTAAAGTCAAAGTTGAGGACATCATTGGGCAGGAGGACCTGAGCGCCGAGCGTGATGTTCCATTCAGCCATAGCTAGTTGGTTGTCAGGCTCTAATCGTGAACAGGCGAAAAAGAAAAAGGACCCTCACCTCGTCCAGCGAGAGCAAAAGCGAGGAGAGCTGAGATGAAGAAATACATGTCTTTGTGGTAGTAAACGAGAGAGGGGGCCCTGCCAGAGGAAAGAAAAGAGGAAAAGAGAGAGAGAAAGTGACGGTCAAAGTACGAGGACAACCAGTATTGATATGTGGCTGTGCCTTTATGATACCAATTCACGTGTTCCGAAACGCGTGACGCGCCGCCCCTTTTCAACGAACCACCATCATGGCCCCGCTCACGTATTTTACTGGCTCACTGCAATCAAAGAAGAAGGGTGACCTCCAGGAAATTGCTTTGGCCCTCAGAATATCAGATCAGGGCACCAAAGATGATCTATACAACCGTATCAAGACTCACTTGGCCAAACATCAATCCTCTCTCGAAGACAATCCCATCTTTGCTGGACTCTTCAGTCGGTCCAGGGGGGGAAAGCGTTCCAGTGTCCCCCCTCCATCAAATGCTGTTACTCTTGGAGAACGGACACGGAAGAGCGTCGTCAGTCGAAGGGTCCTGGCCCTCGAACCTGTAACCGAATCTACCCCAATCAAGGCCAGGGAGAGAGATATGAGGGAC
>RZIO01000018.1:1199879-1224318 GCA_004338095.1 Gloeostereum incarnatum
AAGAGGAGGAGGAGGAGCAAGAGGAGGAGCATGTCGAGTTGACTCGCTCTCCCCGGCGGAAAGGCCCCACTACACCCAGCAGTCTCCCGCCACTACCGCCTAGCCCACTGGACACCAGCATCATCAGTTACTTGCCGAAACCACGTCTTAGTGTTGGCCAGTTCAAGCGGAACGCGGGCCAAGTAAACACAAATGTCGTGAACAACGGCAAGGAAGCATTGATTGGACTGCGAGGCGTGAGTGTCATATTTTTAATCAGACGCGTCTCTAACTTTCGGCGCGACGCGTTTCCCAGTTCTTGTCCAACTCCCGAAACATCTGGTCCCTCACGGCTCTTCTCGAGCTCTTGTTCATCTTGTATACCGTGATACCATGGCAGACATATCATGCAAGTCGCGTCGTATCTGATAATTATTCGTACTTACATGGGGACATCACATAGGTCAAACTATCTTCCTCTATCCTCTCTCTGCGCTACCCACCTGCGGAGATCGCCCAGGATCGCGTCTTTTGGAGCATCCTCGGGCACTGGTTCCTCCCGACTCTTCTCCTCCCCTCTATCTTCGGTACCATCATATCCTTTCATCCGACCGTAACAGATGACGCCCCATTCGACCCTCTCACTGCGTCCATCGTGCGGCTCGCCGCGCACGTTGTGTATCCTTACGACAGCACTGCGGGAGGAGACGTGCTAGGCGTGAAATGGCGCTTGCTGACGGCGAGCGTGGGCGTGTTGTTCGCGTTTGCAGAGGTGATTGCGAAAGCACCGCTGGCCGGGCTGTTGGCGGGGGAAAGTAAAAAGTTGATAGCTCTGGCCCCGGAGGCAGGGATTGTGGAAGAGTGAGAGTGTGTTATGATGACCTTTTTATGAATTTCTTTATTGTCTTCTTGATTTCTGTTTATTATGTGCTCTGCTGTTGTTACTTCTAGGTTTGTAATAATAGTACATACTTGGCTCGCTACGATCGACTGGTTATCTTATCAATATGGGTGTGACGTGAGTGACCGTATGACTTGGGTGTGGATACGAGTGGGACGGTGAATGTCTCGAGTTGATGAACCAGCGACGAACAAACTGCGACAGAGACAGCGGGCAAACACGACTGGGCCATTTCAGCTGTGGAGAAGACCACAGCAGGGGATTGATTCCAGCCTTCTTCCGCTCTCGTTGGACGATCTCATTCTCGCACTCACTCCTCCAGCTGTCCCAAGTCTCTCCCATGCCCGTTCTCTCGCAGCCGCACTTTCAGCATCTTCCCCCCTTCCAAAGCCAGCATGCTTGAATCCTGTCCTTGCCTCTTTGTGCGACAATGCCTCGCTCGTCTCTTTCCAGGCCGCAGGCTATGATATTCTCTCTGCTTACTGCGAGAATCACGAAGTAGAGCCTTTCACGACCGCAGAACGACTCACCTATTTCTCCCTTTTCACAGGAAACAGGTCGCTCTGGGCAGTCGATCTCTGGGAGCCTCGGTTCAAAGCACTCAGAGCACTCACAAAGTTTGGCTCAGAGACCATAGGCATCGAGACGGGCATCATTACCGTGTCCGAGGCATGGATCCTCGCTGCCTTTGAGGGGCTCATTACGAATGACGACGGAATGCATCGTACAGAGCGCACAGAGAGGGAGCGTTGTATTGATCTCATGCATGAATTTCTACAATCCCTCATCCAAAACAACCACTTTCTCGCTCGAATATCCGACGACACTCTCTTCAGCATTCTTCAGTTCTACGGTGACCTCGTCGACCGTTCCATGCAAGTCCCTCTCCCTCTTCCCCTTCCCGACCCTCCACCTTCCTCCACTCGCCCAGCGAATACCCACAAACGACACACCTCTTCCATCTCAATCTCCTCAGCCACATCTATCCCCTCTCCCACCCTATCCCTATCACCACCACCACCCGGATCCTTTCAAAAACAAAAGAAGCACCCCTTCACACTCGCCGTCCGCCTCTATACCTCTCAACTCAAATCACTCCCACCCACATCCCTCCAATCGGTCCTCCCCCTCCTCTTCCGTGCCCTCTCCTTCTGCGCCACCACCCTCCCCAGACTCTCCCTTACCTCTACGCGAAGAAAAAAGAAAGACGAACTCGTAGAAGAAAACATCGAACAACACCTCACCGACTCGCTCTCCAGCCTCCTCTCCGGGCCCTATGCTACCACCTGCATGCGTATCCTCCAGAAGTGCCTATACCCACAGTCCGTCCAGATATCCTACGGAGCACATAGGACGCTACGCATGCATATTCGAAGGACACTACACACCCGACTCGCCAGGGCGTACATTAATCGGGAAGCCAGTTTTCGGATACTCTCATTCTGGCGCCCCCGTCATGGATCTTGAAAGAGAGGTTATGGAGAGTGCGTGGCCGAGACCGGAAGAGGGCGGTGGTGGCCATAGCCACGGTAGTGGATGGGATGCCGGGAGACTTGGCAAGAGTTTGAGTGAAAGCGTCCGGGCTTGGGTGGAATGCGGTGTGGATGATTATGAGCTGGTTTTGGAGGAGGCTGCGGGGACGTTGAAGGATATCTTGCAAGAGTTGGACACGAGGGATGAATCGAAGGATACAGAGGACGGTTCGGCTTTGTTGGAGGATGAAGAGGCTACGGCGGTTGGGCAGACGCTTCTGAATTTGGTGGGATATGTGAAAGGGATAAAGTATGTCGTTTTTTCTCTTCTCGACATCTCGTGTATCTGATCGTGCGCAGGACGGTCGATGACTCGTTCTTTATTCTACCCCTCGCTCAGCCATCGTCTGCACCGAGCCCACTTCTTCGTGTTCTCTCTTCCCTCCTCTCGACTCCCGAACGCAAGCTCAACCCTCCACTTTCCACTATCCTTCTCTCTGTAGCAGATCACCTTAGCGACAACGACACCGCCAGGATACCCGATGACATGCTCGGCCACCACGAGCTATCTCCCACCACGCTCGATTGGCTGGATCACTGGAAGAAGCTTTTAGGGAATGAATCCCTAATGATCAGTCAGTCATCTTCTTGCCTTACATTCTCCCTCTGATGCCCCCTCTTAGATAAACCTCTCACGAGGAAAGCGATCACCCGCGCCCTTCAAAAAGTGTTTCACGACATGAAGGACATGAAAGTGTATCGGCGGCCTCTCGTCGACCTCGCTAGGGACCTCTGTCAGAGAACCACGGAGCAAGAGGCGGATCTCGACGGGGACATTTGGAATATCCTCGGCGAGGAGATTGTTCTTCGGACGGCAGAAGACGATGACGACGAGACTGAGAAGTACCTCGATCTTCTCATTGCCGCTGCTTCTCTAAGCGATGGAAGTGACGATGATGGCACTGATACCGTTTCCCTGGCGGATCACAGCGAGTCCTCGCCTTCACCGGTGATGGGCAGGATACCCAGCGATTCTCAGAGCCCGGAGCCTCCTACCCTTCCTTCCCTCTCCTCTCTTCTTTCCTCCCTCACGAATTCAGGACACAGCACGCCCTCTCGACAACAACGTCAGCCCGCTACCACCTCGTCACCTCCTTCCATCAACACCCCGGACCCACCACCACCTCCCGTCTACCCACCGGCTGTCCACGCTGTGTGCGCTCTGATCAACGTGTTCTGTCGGATATCATGTACGCCGCTCGCCCTGGAGGAACGCAGTCTTGAAGTGGCCTTCCGAGTCTGGGACGTCCTCATTGATCTGTTAAGCCAACCCGGCGGCAAAGGGCTCGTGCGTATCACTGTCCTCAGCTTCATCATGCGCCTACGAGCCGACCGTGATCATCGAGTGTATTGGGAGGGTAAGGGGTACGACGCAGATGGTCAGATAGCTATGCTCGCTGGGCTCATAGGAAAGAACAGGGACGATTCCGAGGCTGTCGCAGAGCTGAGGAAAGCGCGTGCAAAGTTTCCTTATAGCCCGCAGGAACGAGATGGAGGACGGAAGGCTTCCCGGGGCCTCAGCCGGAGTCGTTCCAGAGTCCCCTTCTCCCAACCCCCTCCGCCTTTACGCAGTAAACCTCGGGAATCCCTCTGGCGCATTCCGGAGCAGTACGCGTTCGTTGTGACAGAGGTCGACACGCCTAGCGGTGGACTGCAGACGTATGATCCGGACGGTTTCGGTCGGAAACGCGTTCTTCCTGTTTCAAAGTACCTCTCTGCGTTGATTGGGATTTTGGAGAATGAGACGAATTGGGAGGTGCTTTCGTATGTGCTGTGTCATCTTCCGGTGCAGATGGCGAATAAGCATCTGTTCTGCGGTCCGAAGTCGAGGGTGCACATTGCGTCGATTCAGAAGTTGCTTTGCAATAGCATTCTGGATGGAGAGTTTGCTACTAAAATTGACCGGTGGCCTGCGGGACTGAAGATGCGTGATGCGCATGGGTTGGCGTATCATACGCTGTCTGTGTTGGTGAGCTATCGACGGTGTCTGGATGGACATCAGCAGCATCGACTGGTCGAAGTCTTCCGCGCGGGGTTGGACGGGCAGCCTGCCACTATTCGATGCTCCTTGCATGCCCTATCTGTTTGCGCTTTCGAATTACGCAGCTCGACGACGAAGTTTCTGTCTGACATTCTGGAGAAACTCTCCCAGATCATGTCCAATCCCGACATGGCAGTCCACATCCTCGGCTTTCTCTCCATCATAGGCTCCCATCCGCCCCTGTACGCGAATTTCACTGAGGGTGATTTCAAGATGGTGTTTGGCGTGGCGTTGCAGTACTTGCAGCATTACAACAAGAACGGGATGTCTCCCACCATGTCTTGGGCGCTTTCGCAGCATGTGCGAATCTTGTCGTATTATCTGGTCTATGTGTGGTTTCTCGCGCTGAAGCTGCCGGATAGGCCGAGACATGTGAGGTACATTACGAGGCAGCTGTTGCTTGCGAGTGAGGGGAACAAGCAGGTTGATGATTATACGGAGGTTTGTTTCGATTGGCTGGCGAGGTATACGTATGCCAGTGCGGATCCCAGACCGGCGACGTCGACGTTGAGTGACATCGTTATGAATCCGACGAGCCCGGGGTCGGCATCGAGTTCGTCGCTTATGAAGATGAGCGAGAAGACATGGGTGTTTGGGAATTCTGTCATGACGGTGCGGACGTTGAAGCGCCTGGGGTGGTTCGAGGTCTTGTCGAGGAGACCGTCTGGGTATAGCAGGTTCTTGTGTAGGTTGGAGAATGCGCCGTTGGTTGGACCGGGGGATGTTGATCCTGATACGATCACTATTCCGGCTAGCTTGCTCATGGACCGTGAGCTTCCCAGAGCGACGAACCTTGACGAGTCCCCTCGTGACGAATCTGTGAGCACTCTCAATTTTAATTTGGACCGACTTTTTGTTCATTCACGTTCAAGCGTGCCGGAAACACCTTTGTGGTTGATGCGGAGGAAGCGAGTCGGGAGGAAGATGATTCCTCTACACCTCCTCCACCGGATCCGATCACGGGCTACGTATGGAGTGGAACTGCTCCCTCGCAGAGGCGGAAAGACGTCGCCGTGGATCCTGCGTTCTTCGCCTTACAGCTCTCCGCGTATCCCGACCGACTGGGTCCTTCTCAAGTCCGCATGCTCGTGGATCCCTCCCTCCTGCCAAAGTTCTACTCGTCCTTCGATCGAATACCCGTCATCGACACCCATAAAGTCGGCATCCTCTATGCCGCACCTGGCCAGACCTCCGAAGTGGATATTCTCCGCAATACACATGGTTCTCCGGCATATACCCGGTTTCTCGAGGGTATTGGCCGTCTCATCAATCTGCGCGGCCAGTTGGACGTGTACGCAGGAGGGCTAAACCCAGACGAGGACGGCGAGTATGCGTATGCCTGGTGGGACGACATCGGTCAGATCCTCTACCATGCTGCGACGATGATGCCCACCACAGATGATGACCCGAGGTGTGATGCGAAGAAGAGACACATAGGGAACGACTATGTTCGGATCGTGTGGAATGATTCTGGGATGCCCTACCGGTTCGACACGCTTTCGACGGAGTTTCAGTTTGTGAATATCGTTGTCGAGCCGCACAGTTTGGGTGCCATCGCCGCGTTTAGCAACAACATTCATGAGAACGAGTATTTCAAAGTGACTGTGCAGCGAGCGGAAGGGATGCCGGAGTTTGCGCCAGTGGGGGAGTACAAGTTGATCAGCGCAGAGAATCTCCCCTTCCTCGTGAGGCAGCTCAGTCTGTTGGCAGACTGGTTCGCGAGCGTGTTCTCGGGCACAGACAAGGATACGTCAAGGGTGGAGATTACGACCAACTGGCAAAGACGACTGCAGTCCATCCGGAGGTTCCGTGGGGTGGTTGAAAAGGCGGCGGACGCAAAAAAGGCCCAGGAAGGTGCGGAGGAGGCTGATGTGGAGGTTGGAGGAGTTATGGGACAAGAAGTATTCAGGGATTTCACCAGCTACTTCTGAGGACTCTTGAGATTCTTGTTTTGTCCGTGGTGCAATTGGATCGTTCTCGGGCTTTCATGTATAACCTAGTCACTCATTTTCTTGATGTAGGATCTATCTATAATGTCACTGTATTTCTTACTCGTTGGATTTTGTATCTACCGTCGTTCAGAGGTCGGCCGAGTGAAGCGAGATGAATTTAGCCTAGGCCAGCGAACACCGTCACACCAGTGTCACATCCCTCTTTCCTCAACCACGATGTCGACGAAAGCAAGCCTCGACTCTGACTTGTACGGAGGTTAGTGTTTAAGCTTGTAAGTTAGTTAGCCTTACCTGATGCGCGCCGTTAGACATATACGGCGACGACGATAACGACTTTGGAGGTGGTGCAGACGTTCAAGACGACGCGAAGGACAAGACGGCTCCTGAGACAATTCCTCCTGCTGCTGCTGCTGCTGCTGAGCCAGAAAAATCTGAAGCTGCATCCGCAGCTGCTGAATCCAGCCCTCAGCCACCGTCTACGAAGGAACTCCCGTCCTCATTGCCCGCAAAACCAGCTCCGCAAACGGCACATCCGTCATCTTCTCTGTCTTACTCTGCTCAAATTGCACAACAGTTCTCGTCTTACCAGCAAACTCCTAGTCAGGAGCGGCAACAACGTCCTGGATATGCTGCTAACCGCGCCCATGGACCGTCAATATCTAAGATTGACTCCCCTGATAGCGTCTTTGGCAAGAAGCCGTCTGAGATGCATGATGCCGGGTAAGCCTCTTTTCTTCCAATGGTATCCTTCCCGCTTCTTTTCTCTGGAACAATACGTGGAATGTTACTTCATTCCCGTTGTTACGATATCGTGCACGTACCAGCTACTCGCCCTATCATACACATTCTCGTTCCTCTGGACTAGCCCCGTTTCTTACTTGTCTTTTTTCTCATCTCACGGCCACTAATTTCGTATCATTCGAACATACCACCATCTACTCATCATCTCCGCTTCTTGAACTTCTACGCTACTCTCGCATCGTGTTTCACCTACTCGTCGACTAGCAAATTGTTCATAGGAGGTCTCAACTGGGATACAACTGATGGTATTATGAACCTCTGTTATGTCTCTACCTTGGTGCTAATCAATCTCTCTTCCCTTCTCTCTGTATGTTTCTGTCCCTCCAGAGGGCTTAAGGAATTATTTCTCAGAATTCGGCAAGGTAACTAGCCCTCTGGTCAACGGTTTTCATGAAGTTCGGCATGCTCATGTTCCAAGGTTGATGCCTGCACTATCATGCGAGATCCGAATGGAACGTCGCGAGGATTTGCCTTCTTGACTTTCGAAGATCCTTCTGCTGTCGATTCCGTCATGGGTCGAGAACATTATTTGGATGGAAAATCAGTGCGTTTGGGTCCTCCTTTATTTCTGTTGCCTACTTAGTTCCCTATAGATTGACCCAAAACGCGCTATCCCCCGCGAAGAGCACCTGAGGAACACACGTTACTTCGTCGGCGGTCTCGCCGCCAACACCTCCTCGGAGTCCATGCGTGAATTCTTCTCTACATATGGCACAGTTGTAGACGCAACCGTTATGCTGGACCGAGAGACGGGCCGGTCGAAAGGGTTCGGCTTCGTCACATTTGACGACAGTGCCAATTGCGATCAGCTTGTGGGAAAGAACCTCGTCCTTGATGATAAGCAGGTGTGTCCCCATGCTCTCTAATTGTCCTCTTCCCTTTCTCATGATCTCAACTTAGATCGAAGTAAAAATGGCTCAGCCTCGTAGCCAACGCGATCAATCCAGGAGCTCTACCCACAGTCCAAGCCCGAACACTCGTGAAACCTTCTTCAATCCCGAAACCCAACCCAGAGCTCCCGTAGTGGCACCGACGCCGTTCATGACCCCTCAACCACAAATGATGTTCCAACGCCCGCCCATGACCCAAGTGCCGATGATGGGTGCAGGAGCCATGCCGATGATGAACATGAATCCGATGGGTATGGCAATGGGAATGGGTGGGATGAACGGTATGATGAACCCCATGGGTGGGATGAACATGAACATGATGCCAATGAACGGGATTGGTATGATGGGTATGGGTAACATGGGGCCTATGAGATTAGGCATGGGACCCATTGGCAGCGCTGCTCCTATGGGAATGATGGCGATGGCGGGGCGACCAGGAATGCGGATGGCACAGGGGCAGGGATATGGGAGGATGCCCATGCAAAATGCGACGGGGTTGGGACCTGCACGCGTCAGCAGTCGTGGACAGCATAATTTCCATCCTTATTCTAGGTAGCGATTCATCGAAAAGCTGTGGCCCATGGCCTTCCCACTTGAACTGGAGTTATCATACTATACATATAATCCTTTGATATTATACATTACTTGTTACCTATTCTGGAGTGCTTGACTCTCCCTGTCGTCGTAATCCCAGCTCCTGTTGGATTTCACTAGGTCGTGGGTTGTGGCGTTTGGACCCGGGTAGTGATATGTGTAACTATTTGGCTAGCCACGCTTGAGGCATCTCGGCAGGTCGATCCTCCTACCACCACATCTTCCACATCTCAAAAGTTCAAGCTCTCAGGGACTACGTATCACTGTAAATTGCTGCTTCAAGGCGTCTTTTTGGGACCACACCTGGAACTCATTTGTTCTAGTCGAACTGACTTGAACCAAACCCCCATGCACGAGGATGGGACTTGGTGGTGGCCTCCGCAAGTTTCCATATCGTATCTCTCTTCGCCACATTCAACAATGTACTCTTCCTAGATGCTTTCTTCTTCAATTTAAGGCGATAACGGAAGTTTTTTGTCCCTTCATAAAGAAATTGTATTATGTGCGTGCAGTCAGATCCACTGACCGTTGCTTCGTGATACAGTCAGTTTGAATTACGATGAATTAGCCAATTACAACGTATTGCGGACGTAAGCCTTCGAGATATTTGACTTCATTTTGCAGAGACTTCTGGGAGACGTGCTACCCCGACCTTCACCCGAACAACCATTTCGTACGCATCCTCGCTCGCTCCTTGGTGTATACCTGGACAATGACCATGACCTCCGTCCAATATCAAGTTCACAGCCGATAACGGCTGTCTGTCTGGATAAACTCGTCGGCCTCTTTCATGGATCTCTTCGCAGCTTCTCGGTTGGCCGAAGCATAGTGAGTACGTGTTCCTCCGAGCTTCGTTCCAGTCGCATGACCTAGAATGGTTGTCAGTCTCCACTTGACCTGCTCTAGCTCCTTCTTCAGCCTTCTCCTCGCGGCCCGAGCCGAGTTCTACTGACCACGCGCCACAAGACTTCGCGATGGGAACAAATCACGGTCTTTGCGGTGTGTCACATAGATGAAAAGCTCCCCACGTTCTACAGTGATTGGCATTCAGATCACAGCTCTGCGTCGCTGGAATGGGCGATATCGACTCTAATGACGTAGCATATCTCTTAAAAGATTTCCCCGGACTTTAAGCATCGCTCCTCATTCGTTCCATGTCGGTGCCTCCTCGGAAGTTGGACCCTCCTGCTCTTTCCCTACGCGACCGGATGCTTTTCGGAGTCTCTGAGATATGGCCTTTTTTTTCCAATGCCAGAACAGCTCACTACATGGCGGGACCCGCTCTCTTTTGTCGATAAACGAGTAGACTTTAACTGTTACCCACATGACAGACATTTTTCCGTGAGCTTGGGATCCATATAAAAACCGCACCTCGAACACTTTTCTCTCCTCATCGGTTCATTCTCACTGAGTCTTTCGGTCATGTACTCCACGGCTGCCCTCCTCTCTCTCTCCCTCATCAGTGCCGTTCGCGGTCAACAAGTTGGAACATTCACTGCAGAAAATCACCCGCCGTTGACTGTCAAGCACTGTACTGGCAGTGGCAGCTGCACCACCGAGTCCAGGTCCGTCGTGCTCGACTCCAACTGGCGTTGGTTGCACGACAGCACCGGTAGAAACTGCTACACTGGTAACTCGTGGGATACGACCCTATGCCCTGATGCGACCACCTGCGCTGCCAACTGCCAGCTCGACGGTGCCGACTATCGTGGTACCTACGGTATCCAGACCAGCGGCGACTCTCTCAGCCTGAGGTTCGTCACCAACAGCGCCAACAGGAATGTCGGGTCCCGTGTCTACCTCTTGGAAGACGAGTCCAACTACCAGATGTTCAACTTGCTAAACCAAGAATTCACATTCGACGTTGACATGTCCTCCCTTCCTTGTGGTCTTAATGGCGCTCTCTACTTCGTCGAGATGTCCGCCGACGGTGGCGCCTCCGAATTTTCCACGAACGAAGCTGGTGCACGTTACGGCACCGGTTACTGCGACTCGCAGTGTCCGCATGACATCAAATTCATCAACGGAGAGGTATGTTCGCTTCCTTTTTCTTTGTTTTCTTCGTTTTCTGACTCCCGTATTTAGGCCAACGTGGTGGGATGGACAGGCTCTCCCGACGACGCGAACTCCGGAACAGGTCAATACGGTACCTGTTGCAGTGAGATGGACATATGGGAGGCTAACTCCCAGGCTACTGCCTACACTCCCCACACTTGCACAATCTCCGGCCAGTACCGCTGCGAAGGAACTGAGTGTGGTGATGGTGATAACAGATACGGTGGAGTTTGTGACAAGGACGGCTGCGACTTCAACTCCTGGCGTATGGGAGACCGAGACTTCCTCGGCGAGGGTAAGACCGTTGACACCACTCAGAAAATCACCGTTGTCACCCAGTTCATCACTGCTGACAACACCACCACCGGCACCCTCTCTGAGATCCGTCGCATCTACGTCCAAAACGGCCGGGTCATCCAGAACTCGGTTGCCAACATTCCCGGTCTTGATGCCTTCGACTCCCTCACCGACGCGAACTGTGCCGCTCAGAAGCAGGTCTTCGGTGACACCAACTCCTTCGCCGACAAGGGAGGAATGGCTGCCATGGGCCAGTCTTACGTCAACGGTATGGTCCTTGTCATGAGCATCTGGGACGACTACGCCGCTCGCATGCTCTGGCTCGACAGCGACTACCCCGTCGACGCCGACCCTGCTCAGCCTGGTATCTCCCGAGGACCTTGCCCCACCACCTCTGGTGTTCCAGAGGAAGTCGAGGCGCAGTCCCCCGACGCCACCGTCACCTTCTCCAACATCCGCTACGGCGACATCGGTTCCACCTTCCCTTAAGAAAAGGCATGTCTGTACGTCAAATTAACTTCTTTCCCGGAGGCTTGAATCTGACGATTTTATCCCCTAGAGCTTGACGCCCACGATCCTCTTTCTCTTCTCTGCAAGTGTCACTTTTCCTCTACCTCGCTCCACTGCCTTGTCTGTTCAGCACTCTGACCTAGTTCGTTTCTTAGTTTCTTTCTTTCATCAAGTCAACGACGCCGCCCCGCCTGGTACGTTCTCCTCTATCTCCTGACGGGTTCTGGACACTGACATCTCGCCCTAGAACGTGGGTTCGACGTTCACTTTGTATCTGTGTAACACGCCAACTACCAGCTGGAGATTGTGGCAAGGGAGACTGTAGTAACGCGCTTGCCTATTATTATCGATCCTACAAGAATCACAAATTTTATTTACGCCCTGACGATCACCGAATTGAAGTATCCTCAATTCCCTACACATGTTGCCCCGTCGCCCAGTTGATGTTGCACTATGAGTAAGACTGGGTGCTCAGGCTCTTCGTTTAACTGTTGCTCCCCTTAAGGATGGCCTCTACCTCAATGCTTGTTGACTACTATCTTCAAGACGCCTTGCGGATACAAAACGTGACAACAAAAAGCAGAACGAAATATCATACACTCCTCGATTCACGGTAGAAGTAGGCCTACGCGACGTCGATCTCTGGTAACCACTCCACCTCATCCTCACCGTCGCATGGCTTCACCTCCCACCGTGTCGGCCGATTCCCAATACATAGACAGATATCTTCCGGTAGATGTCCCCCATATGCCTCATTGAATTCTAGCCTCCTCGAAGTCTCCTCTGTCATAAAAAGCGTTAGCCAAGCACCTTTCCCCACCGCACCAGCCCTTACCTCCAACAAGCTCCTGTAACTCCCTTCCCATCCTCGCCACAACCTCTTTAACGCGCTCACGGTACATCGTTCGTCTCCGTAGCTCGTCCACCAAGTATCCAAATGCTTTCTCGTAGCTCTCATACCTCCCGCAAAGGTCCTCGATAGTGATGAGATGTTCATGTAAGGATTCTAGTTGGCCTATGGTTTGTGTCTATGGCGTGTAAGAGGTCCAGTCAGAGGAGGGGGGGAAAGGTTACAGGTACCTCGACAACATCCTGTCTCAGAATAATCTCACCCATGATCTCGCCAAGTTCGTCGAGGTCTTCCAAAAGACTTGACAAGTGTGAGACGTCGCTCTGGCCAGTGCTTCGTGCATTATCGAGGGTTTGCCTAACACATGAAAGTAAGCAGAAATATATGAGCAAAACAGACAAGTACACACTTTATCTGGTTAATCTCGTGCATGCAGTCTTCTAGCTCCGATAATATTACAGGTAGCTCTGCCGTGTCTCTGTTCATTTCTAGGTACCGCTGAGTTCCATATGGAGCTGCAAAGGGGAGAAATAATCCTCACGTTCTCTTTCTTCCGCGCCCACGCCATCCTCACCCTCACCATCTGGCGCGTCTTCCTGGACAATATCGCTCATGGTGTCATAATGCCCAGCGAGACTCTCCAGATGGCCGGCCATAGCATGGATATGGGTGTCTTGCTTCTGTAAAAGGAGGGAGACAGCGGAAGCGTCTGTCATACCAGGCGAAGACTGGTCTGTCAGAGGAGAACATGAGCGAAGGGGGGTGTACCGAGATGGCTATTTACCTAGAGTCAGCAGGCTGTCCTTAATAGAGCATATTGTCGAATGAAGTGTCTCTGGAAATGAGTCGGTCTGTGTGATTGCATCCTACATGCACAACTCAGATATTTAGAACATGCAAACAGAAGGCATCGAAACTGACATCGAGAGCGGTCCTCTGAGTGTCCAAAGTCTCCAGTATATCCTCAATCGCCTGTTCGTCCACAAAGTCGCGAAGTGTCTTCCAATGAGTGCTCGTCCCAGACACCCGGTCATCGTGCTGGTCGCCAAATACGCCGTCAGAGTCATAAATGTCATTATCTTTCCCGCGCCAAAAGCCTTCGGGGACTCGGCGAGAGCTGAGACGGTCGAGTATAGAGTCAAGTGTATCACATTTCTGCGTCCGAAGCGCATCCCATTCCTATGGAGCGTGTACTGAGTTTAATTCGCGAATGGACACGGAAGTGGACACACCTGGACCTGGTTCAAAACACTCTGCCGCTTCTCCTCCATCATTTTAGCAACTAAAGCAGCCAGCTATTTCAGTGTCAGATATCGGGTTCTGTATAATTCCAAAGACCTAACCTCCAGCTGGCCTAGGATGCCTTTGACGACCCAGCGAACTTTGCTGTCGAGTGCAAGGACATCGGCTGCGCAGGTCGAAGAGGCTTGTGCAACGTCGTTTGCGTGTTGGCATAGTTCTCCGCCATGTTGGAGAGCAGCCTTGGACTGTCGAAGGAGAGAGATCAGGGAGCTTGTCATGGTCAGCAATCAAGTTGTGGCGTGTGGCGCAAGTGGCTGTGCGTGTGTGGCGTCTTCCCAGTCTGCTCACACCTAGTTATACAATTTGGAGACACATTTCTTTAGTAAATGATCAAAGCCACTAACATCCCACGTTCGACGTAACGAAGTTTGGACCAAGACAGAGACAATACGTAGTACATTCCGGCCGACAACTACTTGCCGACTACATACTAAAAGGATATCTAGCACAAGTCTGGAAGGCAGAGAAAGCATAAGTAGATGTGGCCATCGCTACGTGTAGTGTTAACAATGATTCCATTAGGAATTATGTTTAACTAGACGATGGCACCGTAATCAATTCACGTTAGAAATATCCAGACCAGACCTTGACGATATCTATCGGATTCCTTGTTTGCCATGAACCGCGCTCCGGGAACCGAAAGTCCTCCACTTCTGCTTATTGTTCTTTAGTATATCTAGGCTCGCGATTTAGACGCGGAGATTATCCTCCCCAAGGAATATGAAAAATGTACGCACATGGGGTTTACTTCTGGACTGACCTTGCTCGCAACTCACATGCGCTGACGAGGCAATGCCCAAAGCAGATTGGGGGCGCCATACCAACCGTCCTCCGAAGGGACGCTCATATGTATCCACAAGATACAATAAAGAAGCACTAGAATTAGTGTGGCGTCTCCTTACCTCATCAAAAACCGCTCGCAAATCAACGTCTCTCCGCCATCCACATTGCCCCCGGCCTTGAACCAGGGTTGCCAAACCCATACTTCACTTCCTACTTCCATTGTTTCTTTCATTCTCGAGAACAACACCTTCACAACCTCTTCCTCCTGCCTCTTACGAGGGAATGGGAACGGGAATTGAGTAAGAGCGGGGGATTCGGGAGATGGGGTGGGTGGTGTATCGGAAGAGTTGCGGGGGAGGACGCGACAGAGGGATATGACGGGGTGAGGGGGGGGGAGGAGATGATTTCTTTGATTCGCAGGCGCATGTCGGGATTGAAGGAGGAATGACGAGAGATTTCTTTCGTCCAGAGGGAGAGGGATGTGCGAGAGTGGGAGAGGAATATAGATGCTTGGCTTGCTAAACCGTTCCTATTGGCGGTTCTTGATTAGAACAAGAGAATCTATGGTGGCAAAGGAGGGGAAGAACGAACCTCATGAACGCAGGCCCTCTATACGCAGAGGACTTGTGAGGACTAAGATCCAAACCTCGCCTCACAAATTCATTCCCGGGCGTATCAGAGGAAGAGGCTGAAGGGGAATGAAAATGATTCCTCAGGAATATACTCGCCACCTCTGCGGACCCGTTCTCTGTCGAAAGATCCGTGACGAGTGCCACTCTGGTGGTGTTTATGGTACGAAGTGGGGTCTTCTTGACCTCGGGGATCGGTATCGGTACGGGAAGGGATTTGAGAGTAGACGGAGAGTCATTCTTTGTCGGCAGCGGCAGGAGAGGTATAGGCGGGGGAGCTAGAACCCTTAGTGATTTAGATTGCGCCGGAGAGCTTCCTGTGAGCGCAGAAAGCTGTTGAAGCTTTGGTTTTGGTTTTGTGCGAAGTGCAGGAGGAGGAGGAGAGTCGAATGGAGTCGGAAGGGCAAACGCAGGTAGAGAAAAGACTTTAGATTTGGGCTTATTTCTTTGACGAGTGGGAGAAGCAGGCGCAGCAGGGGCAAATTCGGAAAGGACTTTGGATTTTGGCTTAGCAGGATGTTTAGTCAAAGGAACGTCTGGGGAGTTCAAGGCAGCATGAGACACTGAAGTAGAAAACAGCAAAGGGTCGAGCTGTGGCTTAGGAGCTGGCTTAATAGTAGGAACCGCTGGCGACTTTCCAAAGCCCGACTGGAAAACTGGAGCGCTAATTACTGGCCGTCTGGCCTTCACCGGCGTCTTTGATTTGGTCTGGAAGCCATCAGGAATGTTCATCATCAGTCGCTGCCGCTTTCCAGGTCGGTCGTCCATGGTGGTGAGCGGGACCAAGTGTCGGGCCACCGAGTCACGTGTCTCTCGCGTTATTTGGCCCGCAGACGCGTTGACAAATAAATCAACCACTTGCTCTTGACTTCCATCCTTGAAATGCCCCGTGGAAAACCCTCTGCTGCTTCTAACACGAAATCCTCTTCGAAACCTGTGCAAAAGACTCGCTTCGCCGACGACTCGTTGAACTCTTCTCAGGGTAGTAGTCAGACCAGCTCCGAAAATGATAACCTGTATGCCGCTCTCGCGCGTGAAGCTGCCTCTCTGACCTTCCTTCCTCAAGAATCCATTTTGCCTATGCTGAACATATCGTTGGTGCGTGATCTCGTGTTCATAGCCGCAGCATCCGTGTCTCAAAATTCTCCAGCCGACGAAGAGAAGAAGAGCAAGAACCGTAGAAAGACCTTTCTCGTGGACATGAAGGCTGATTTACAAGCAGATGCATGACATTCTTATTCTTGCGTTCTCATTCATTCTTACAGTTTGCAGATCGATAACATGGCCGAGACGACTGCGACTGCTATCAACGAGTTCCAGCTCAAGTACGACGACTTCATCATCAAACATGCTGCCGCCTCGGACAAGATTCGTAAAATTCTCGTCGCTATTCAGGAAGAACACGCGTCTCTCGCACAATTCGTACGCACGAGGCAGGACGCGAACGCGAAACTGGAGAAGGCAAGAGAGACCGGGATGATTCAAGGTATGGGCAAGTTCAAGGGAGGGTATAAGACTCTGGAGGAGATGATAAATGCTCTCCGAAAGGCGGAATGAACTGTATAATCGTGCTGCACTTACTATCTGTGAATTGATCCTGCTTCAGACTTTCGTTTTGACTAGACGGTCGGTTCCGTAATCCTCTCATCGCCAGACTACATAATGCCGTTTATCCACTGGGCCAAGTTCGCGAGATGTACAAAGGAATGTCATGTTATCACGTTTCTCATCGATGTCAATAACAGGGTAAAATCGACTGCCCAATGCCCATCGTCGTCCTTCATATACTTTCTCAAATCAATCGGTAGACATCAAAGGATGAGTGTAACGCACCAGTCGATGACATGATCTGGGGGGATATTGGTTAGATAGTTGGCTATTCTATCCATCCATATATACGCGCACGCACCCACTGGCGTAAAGTCCGCAATGTATATGGGAGTTAACAAGTTCAACTTAGATTGGATCAAAGTTGCGGTGTGTTTGCCAAAGTTCTGCGTCGAACCACCAACGTAGTTATTCAAGGGCCCACGCATGTAACCTTGCCCTCATTCTGTTGGATTAACGTTCTGAGAAGCATTCGCACAGGCTTGACCATTTCGCTTTTTATCTGGTTTCCGCTGCCCTGACTATCTTGGATGGCCCGTTTTGGGTGTATGACTTGCTTCGTCGAGCACCTATTCGAGTAGGTTCCAACTCAGGCGCAGCCCTTGTATACCAATATTAAGGCATTGAGGGCAGTTCCCTGAATCCGACACCTAGACCGACGATGAGATAATCCGCGCTGTTGAATCCGCGCCATATCTCGACGGCTCAGATGACAACCTTGTCTAAATTTCAGAAGACACAGTCGTAAAATTGGGACGCGACTGGGACTCGACCACCTCTGAAGCGCTTGCCATGGAGCTCGTGCGCAAGCAGACACGAATTGCCGTTCCACGCATGAGACGTACCATACGTCATCATCACCCAGAAGGAAACAGCCTGATTGTCATGGACTTGGTGCCAAACAGCCAGCAGCTCCGGGTGGCCTGGCCCTCACTATCTGTCTTGGGGAAGCCCAAAGTCGTTTTGACAATCCGCTTTTACCTTCGGCAGCTTCGACAAATCCAACACTCTTCCAACAACACGCCCGGCCCGCTGGGTCCGACGCCCTTACCTTGCAACGGCCTTCAATTCGGTTACGATGCAAAAGGTCCATTCCCAACGATCTCCGCCCTCAAGACTTATTTCCGAAAAGAACACAACACTGCTGAAGTCTGTGCCTCTCAAGGTTGGGCACCTTCCCCAAATTGCAAGCCCCTCGATACTTCCGCGTTCACCTCCTTGTTTTTCACGCACAACGACTTGAACATGCGCAACTTGTTGCTGGACAATCACCATGTACTGTGGGTCGTTGACTGGGGTTTTTCAGGGTTTTATCCACTGTGGTTTGAGTATCTTGGGATGAGATACGCCGCGCAGAAGGATGAGGATCCGGAGAGCTGGCAGAAATGTATCAGATATATGGGGAAGCTGGCATTTGAGGCTGAAGAGTGGATGAAAAGGATAAGCTATGACCTGCCACAGTAACAGAGTTGTACAGTCAAGCAGTCTTATCTTACAGACTATGCAAAAAGGGTGAAAGTGTTCATATATTGCCTAGGGCCCAGGAAGCTCCTGCACTTCTGAAGGCAGGGAAGCACTTCAAGAAGGGAGAGAAAGCCAGATGAAGGCCCTGAAGAAATCAGATATATCACCCTCAAGGCTGGGAAGCAGTTTAGTGTTCTTTCTTTTTTAATAACCCTATTTTGATTTTCAAAGTAAAATTAATGATGAGAGTATAGTGCACAGCATGCAACCTCTAAAATAAAACCTAATGGAATAAAAGATGTCCTAAAGAACCTAAAGGAAGGTATGTACAAGATGTGTGAACACAACTATGATCATGAGGACATGGGAGTCTAAATATGTAGTATGGGAGATATAGATGCAAGTGAGATGAGAGCTAGGTAGGCATAACTGTAAGTATAATAGTTTAATCTATTGCTGATGATATCTCTGAGGAACAAACAAATGTTAGAACAATATACATGCAGACAACAGAATAAAGCAAACCTGTATGGCTTTGCAGGTGAGCTACTTCTTCATGTAATACACCATTCTCGTAATATCTGGCCAGATGGCAAGAGGTATAATAAGACACATAACAGAAATAGCAATCTCCCAGAATCTATAATTATCCATCAGTCAGCATAATGGTGAAATAGAAAGAAACAGATACAGAAGGTCCAAGTATTCATTGACCAACTACATGATGCTGAAGTTCATTCCCTATAAACACACTGTGAGCATTTGAAGCTACAACATAAAACAATAACTCACAAAGTAGCCTGTGAGTAATATCAGCAGAAGACAGATAATAGTTGCTATCGTCAATTGATGCCTGCCCAAAAAATTACATCAGAAATATAGTGAAGGTTTATAGAATATGCTATCAGATGGTGATATATATATGATTTTGTTCATCTCATAAGAGGTCATCTATTATTACAAATGTGTTAGCTCCAATACCATTAACACAAGTAGAACATTCACTGACATTGAATATATATATAGTCAATCAGATTTTGGGTGATGCTTGCAAACATGTCTAAGCTTAATAAGATATACTTCACATAGTTGTATACATCAGCCTGTAGAATGAAGAGACTATAAGATGGCAGAATAAAAAGGAAGAATTTGCTAATTACCAGATAGATTTTAGATTTATAGGACATAAACCCAACTACCTTCACATTTCTATTTGCCACCAAAAGTTTTGATTCATTAATGAGAGCAGCATATTGGTCAATATTGTACTATTGTAGACCATATACCACAGTCTTGATTGGTTCCATGATACACTTGTGAAGAATAAGATCTTCATTGAGAAGATGCACTGATCCAAGAGTGAGTGAATAATATAATAGCCCAGAAGCTGAAGACCTACAGTTCTGTACTGTCTTAATTTCAGGCTTATAGAGAATAGCATATTCAAACTTTTAGATTTTAGTATAATAAACATCAATTACTTCTAATGCCTTATCGACCACTAGTTTGGGTAGTTGGGTTAGTATATATATGTTTAGAAATAAAATTGCCTACTCAAGTCTAATAGACTCTAGACTAGTATAGAAGGATCAGTGAATGCCCTAAGTTCTATATTGTGCTGATTAAGCCTATTCACAATAGGCTGAGTGAGCTTAAGTGAGAGATTTTCTTGCATTGATATGACTGTATCTTGTAGGTAAAGGAAGTTACCAAGCTGCAATGAATCTACTACAGGAACACATTATCTTGGAACAGAAAGATATGTAAAGGGTAAACTTTGACATTTACTTGGTCACCATCCTGCAAGGAGATGCATCAGCTATCAGTAATCACCAATAATTGAATGTTCTAACCTTCTTCAAGGCTTGAAGCATGATTTCCTCCTCTGCCTACTGCTTGAGCACCTCTTCTTCCTGTCAAAAGGTGCAAGTTAGACTCTAATGATAAACAAATAAGAGTAGAAGTAGTCCTTACAGTATTAAGCAAGGCAATTTTGCTAAATCTGCTGAATATGGAGCTTCTCTTTTCTGGATCTGCCAGCTTAAAAGTACTGTAACTCTTTCTGTTTCTTATAGTAGACATGGGTGTGACTTCTCCAAATACTGTCTAATTATCTTCTACAAGGCTCTGTCCTTTATCTCAATACTATCACCATCTTTAAATTGTGTAGGAGACAATAATCATGGCAATCCCATAAGTATAGAGTTATATGCTACAGTTGCAGTAATAGGTATGGAAGTGTTATTAGAGCTGCCTATCTCATGGACAAGAATATGGAGGAAGGTGCTTGCTGTAGTAGTCTATTTTAGAATATGTTTAACTTCTTATATGAAATATGTCTTTAAGAGCTAAAGGATGGAGATCTAACCAAAATAATAAAAATATAGCAGAATTTGTATTTGAATACATGTACTGTACTTATGTAACACAGCCTTAATAACATCCTAGCTCATGCCTCCAATATTGATCTATCTGACCTTTACTCATAGCTCTGGCTTGCTTGCCCTGTTGTCCTTAAGGAAATTAACAAATTTCTTGTTCATCATGTGCCTAAAACTGTAATAAACAGATAAATAGTCAAAGAGCTCAAAGATACAGTTCTATCTAATTCTATAATACTGAAGATTGGCAGATACATAATAGGAATTGATATCTAGCTCAGTGCCTACTCTCACCTGCATGGTTATTATACTTGTGCCTCTATGTATAGCAATAATTTTGCAAACAGCCTCTTAGAACTTGTCTTTAGAAGCTATTTTCTTTCAGCTTTACATGATTAGTCAAGAATGAAGGAAATGCTTTAATGGTAAAGCCTGCAAGCCTCAAGCATGTCAACTGTACTTCTATAACAGGTCGCTCAGCCAAGAATGGTGGTCTGATCTGAGTAAATCAGTGATATGGATAATACACCTCCATTTGCCTCTTCCTCCTCTGAGAGATCTAGTATTAATAAATGACCTTCAGAATTAGAAAAGCTGTTTTTGCAAGGCATTATCATTGTTGTTGTTAACAGAGATATGTGAGCAATAAACTCCAGCCTGTACTACAATGGCTCAAGTTATTAGTGGTTCATTACTTTATTATGCAACATACCACAGTTGTTAATTAGTTATTAACTAAGGTCCAAATCTACTTGGTAAAGAGTAGAGAGACAATTAAGCCTATATTGAGATCATAGATTGTAGGTTGAGGGACATGGCTGGTCTGTATAATATCAGTGCTGATAACATAGATTACTAATTGATTGTAGTTTTAGGTCTCTTTTGTCTAAGTTGTATATTAGTAAAATTAATTGTACTAGTATAATAATACAGTCATCTGCTACTATAGAAGTAAAAGGCTCCTAATACTATAAGCTGCTATCTGGCCACTAAGTTATAATGTTTAGGTTCCACTTGGGAAGTATGCAAGTATGTAGGCTAATAGAGCTATGACCTATAAGACGTGTAAGTATTGCCTAGTCTATCTAGTAATGTTTTAGAAAGGATGCAAGTCGAGACATAAGTAATAAGAAGCTTATATTGTACTTATCAGCATTAAGCTATCTCTATAGTCCATGTTTCTAAAAGTGACTAGACATTACTACTTTAATCTGCAGATAACTTATTCTTAGATTTCTGAACTTTATTCTATCCTATCCTTGTTCTAATTAGAGATCAGTACTGAAACACCTTTTCTTTGACAGATACACTCCTTCTTAGACCAATGTTTATGTTTACAAGGCTATTTCCTTCTTGTCTGGTAACTCCTACTTAAACACTACTAGGTGGTATATATAAGGTAGTACTAATAGCAACAGTTTGTACTGGGGTCAAGTCAGAAGTCTATTGCATGGGTATTTCTTTACAGCTGGCATTGAAGAAATAAAAGAGAAGCTTTAAGCTAATTATTAGATCCAAACTTCATGTAATCTATATATGGGTCTAGACCAAGGGCTGTCTTACATTCATATAATTACCTAAGGAATGACTCAGTATCTAGAGATTCTAAGAAGCATGGACTAGATATTTAGTCTTAGCTAAGTAAGCAGAGAGAGAAGTTGGTATAGATAAACTTTAGCTCAAAGCTGAGGATACTACAGTAAGAGCTATACTACTTATATATAAAAAGTGGAAATCTAAGAATAGGTCTATATATGTGTCTATTATATGTAAAATAAAAGAAACAACAAAATAGGTGAGCAGGAATCACATACTAAAGCCCTGTTTATAGGACAAGGCATGCAATCCACTGTTATCAGAGAAAAGAACATCTGCTGCTAGTAAGCTACATGAGACAGAAGAGAGGCTTAGTAGTTGCAAAATCCTGCTCATAGAAGTTCCAAGGATATACAATCTATGATTGTCAGAAAGAGGAACATCTCTGGGATTTAATAGATCTGTTTAAATGGCAAGGTATGTATTTTATCAGTTGCTAGATCCTGTATTTATTTTTATAATAAGTGGTGCATTTGATTACTAGTCTGGCCTAGATTACAACAATTCTTACAATAAGCTCATCAACAAATAATTTGCTTTATATGACTTTGTTAGGATGCTTGACTGACACCTTCAGCATCTACTACTGCTGACTGGTATAGATTCTCTCAAGTTTATATAGGATGTGCCTTCAGAATTAGCTTGCATATTCCTTTCATTGTCTAGGAGACTAGATGATGTCCAGTCAACTGCATCATTCTTGAGGAATTCTGGAGCTGGTTCCCTACTGTTGCTACTTACATTATCATCTTATAAAAAAGGGTAACCAGTGGGTACATCAGAGCTTTGATAGAGCAATATATGACTAGTACCATAAAAACCACATTTATTTTGTGGATTTCCTCTGTAATAGTCCTATACATGTTAAGGTTGGTTATGATAGATACTTCTGTTAGAAGGAAGACAGGTCCTTTGTCATTGTCAAAATTCTTTGTTTTAATATATGATAGATGTCATAATTGGCTCATCATTACTATAAGACCAGTAGGATTGCTAGAGTAGCCTTAGGACTGAATTATGTATTTGACTAGATTTTAGATAGATGTGACATGCCAGATGGCAGCTTTGATATATGTGAGTGCCTCCATAATTAGTTCTGGGTCATCATTCACAATATTACCTTAGAAGGTAGTAATAGTCTAAGCAAAAGCTGATGGGTTGAATGTGATGAGATTCTATACTAAGTATGACATAGTTATGAAACATTAGTGCTACAGGAGGAATTTGCTGAAGTCTTCTGAGAGTCCTGTAACTATCAAGGGCCAGGACATATTGAAAGCACTTCTCCTGCTGTAACCTTTATCTCTGCTCTTGCTTTTCTTATCTTCTTTTGTTTCTAGTAGGAAGAAGATAGTCAATTTGCCTTTGTCTGGAAAATTAAGCCCTTTAAGGAAAGTTTTCAGCAGAAGGTCTGCTCTGTGATTATCAGCATAAAATTTAGAGCCTGCTCTAAATGAGACTGCTATAATAAATTTTAGGAGGGAGGCTGTTATAATATTGCAGATCTTCTCAGAAAAACTGGCTGTGATATGGTTCTAGGATATAAGAACTCAAGAGCAGATAGTATCAGTAAAAGAGGCTGCTGAACCTGCTAGGAGGGTTGCAGGTGTGTTACTTAAGCAGGTGAATTTATTGTAAGGGAAGTTATTAGCTGCTGTAGGCTGGTTTGCCATTGCTCTAGAGTTTGGGAATTTATAGAGCATCAGATATATATAGTCAAGGTTTGTTTTTCTATATGCTTCTCTCTCTCTATTGTCTGAGAGAAGGTAGGATGTCTATATTATAGTTAGAGGGAGTTAATGGTAATAACTAAGGCTAGAATATATTTAGTTTGGCCTTATTTACTGAGGTCTTTTGTTTCTTGTTTGGGTTTCCTGTTTTTAGAAAAGATTTGTTGGATAATATAGGAGACAGTTTGGTAGGTAGGTGGGGGTAAAGTAGTAGGATAGTTTTTTTTTTATGCTATCTTTTTATCATATATTATATTTGTTCTTCATTTATCAAGAACAATGTTTGATTATTCAGGTCCTCTGTTCTTGGGTGGTAAGATAGGACTTTTGTTTGGTAGTATTAGGCTACTTGCCATAATTAATCAAATTAGGGTTTTATTATTCTTTTGGTTGATAAGTAGCTTAGGAAATAGTGGGTAGCTACTTACTGATGCTCTGGGTAATAGCACACTTGCCAGAAAGATGGAGGTGTTTGGTGTTCATCTGCCTGACATATCCAATGATGATGGCAGGACTTGGTTAACTTCAGGACCTAAGAGGTAGC
>RZIO01000018.1:1236003-1274046 GCA_004338095.1 Gloeostereum incarnatum
AGGGCGGGAGTGGGATCATCCGCCACAACCGCATCATCATCCTCATCACCATCACCACCAGACACCATCTGCTCAAACACACGGAACCATGGTCTCAACGAACGACTATTATTCCGACTCGGAGTCCGATCTACGAACGCCCATTCACCCCTCCGCAAAAGCCCTCGGGAAGCGACGCGCTTCTCCGCCGCCCGGTGATGATCCTGCCATACCCCCGTCACCGCAAAACTCGGATGAGTTTGAGTCTCCGGTGTATTCGAGTGAGTCGAGTGATAGTGACGAGGAGGATAGGGACAGAAATCCGTACCAGCTGCCGGCCCATGCCTCTAAACCGGTGTTTGTGTATGATGCGGCTGCGGAGAGGACAGCGGAGAGGCTGCGGGAAGGACAGGTTATGTTGGTTAATGGGGTGCATTAATTATTTAATTAGTCAGAGGATGTTTATTGTATTCTGGGATGTATGTTATAGGGAGGATGTACTTGTATTGTAGTCTTATGGATACGCGGTCAGGCAGCTTTCCGGTGACCACGTCCCTTCTTTCCCAGGAAATTCTGGCACACTTGAGGGGAAAAGGCATTTCAGTGCTTGCGGTCACGGAAGTTGGACATCGGAACTGATTGACTCACCTCGGTCCGCCAGTGGTGAGTTTTGTTGCCTTGACGCCATCCTTATTTAAACTATGCCTTTCAAATTCTTCGAGCTTGCTTCGGGCCTGCAATGGCCTTGCGAAACAGAAGGAACCGATCACAAACGCCTCTCACTTTGTGGCGTAATAGCAAACAATCTGTATTCCAAATTCCAACTTCTCTGTCAGGTCGCTTTAATTCCTATTCGTGAGAAATTTAACAAAGTCGATTAGTATGAGCCATTTCGTACTTCGCTTTCTACCACCTCGTGCAAGTTTCCAACATGTCGCAGGCATCTTCCACGGAGTCGGATGACGAGGTGAGTTCAGCTGTATCGGTTCCAGCAAACTCACAAAGTTGACGTTTCTCTCGTAGTTTGGGCTTTACGACCTCTCTCAGGAGGAGCTTGCCATACTGGCCGAGCAGGAGAAAGTACGTGTTGTGTCGCTGTATTTTTTTCTTTGACCAACTAAGACTTCGTATCAGAATCTTATAAAGGGTAATCCGACTATGCGTTCTTTCGGGCGCGTAAATTTATTGAGATCGACAGACAACGCCAACGCGTCTATCAAACTGGGAAAGCACCCTCGAGAATGTCCTCCTGCATCAGAGGAGCGAGAATGCAAGAAGCCAAAATCGGATACTAATGAGGCTTGGCTGTTACGACTTAACCCAATAATCATAGTCAGGCATACTATTACTAGAGTCTCTGATTCATTCTGACGATCCTGCATCTGCATAGGCTCATGATTTCCATATCGAGGAACTTATCCGCCGCCACAGCATTCCTTTCGGTGCGCAATTCGAGTTGGCGCGTCTAGTGTCAACAAAACACGTCGATTATGGCCGGATACACTCTGCGCCGCTTTCCCGTATTGGCGGATCTAACGCTAAGGCTGCTCCAGAAGTATCGAAAATTCTGAGTAGCCGCAATTCGCTGGGATCCGAATCAGCCGTGGCTTTTTCTGATGAGATCGCAGCAAGAGTGCGTTGATTGTCCTTTAAACGTGTTCGATGCTGATTCTGTCTTAGTCTCCATGGCGAGAACTTGACCTCGAAGAAGCAGCATGCCATGATAACCCCTACGGTGCGATCGGCAACAATCCAAATTTCGAAGGTTGGTATGGCGGAAAAGTCCACTTCCGTGGAAGTGTAAAGCAAGCCACAGACGGGAAATATAAGATCGAGCTTGAGCACCCTTGCCTTGGATCCTCTTGTCGATTGACTCGTCGCTTTGGCTCCTTCAGGATGTTGCGCATCCGAGTCCCTTTTGACATGCTCTGGCGCAGTGATTCCGATATTCGTGATGTGATGTCGAGGCCGCTTGTGCTCTGGGGAAGAATTTACCGCGCTTTTTTTGCCAAAGAGCAAACTGTTTTTTTCATGGCTTGCAATGAAATAGTATCGGAAGGGGCTGTTTATGAACTGGAAGGAGAATGGTCACTGTACGAATATCTTGTGTGGATGAATCCACTTGACCCTACAAATGATCAGGTATGCCCCTCTGAGTCGGCATTGAGTCTCATTCATTGCTTATGAGATTCAATAGAAACTATGCAAATGGGCATCGCGTATGGCGCTCTTCCTGTCTAATTCTGTTCCTGGTCCGCTGTTGAAGCAAGAAGATGTTATGGTGCTTCCGGACATCGGTGTGTACCCATTTCATGCCTGTGACGGCTCTGTCGTTGACCTCCATCCCCAGTTTCCTCTGAGGACTCTGACATGACTGATGGGTGTGGGGTTTCCAACATGGCTCTCCATCTGATTATTCGAGAGTCGTTCAAGCTGGGCACAGTTCCAACAGCTATTCAGTGTCGATTGGCCGGAAACAAGGTTAGACTTAGCAAAATACCTATGATTCTGTCTACTGACTAATTTCATATCTCCTAGGGAATGCTCTCGATGTCCATGATTCATGAAAAGCAACGCTCGCCTGATCCGCGTGTATGGTTCCGCCCCTCCCAAATAAAAATATTCTATAATTTCAGTCAGCCACTCGATCCTTCCCTCCTCACCATAGATGTCCTTCGTGTTTCCCGTATGAAGTCCAGGATTCGGCTTTCCCCTGAGGTCATCATCAATCTCCACCACAATGGTGTCCCCGAACAAGTCTTCCAAGAGCTTCAAAGGATGTCTTTACTTGAACAAATCGACCCTTTGATGGCCTGGGAAGGGAATGACGCCATGTTCAACCTGTGGTGTGCCGTTGAGCAGAGTGAAGGAGTCCTCTCTGCTCGACGTGCACGCGAAGCTATCGGGGAGGCTCGGATCAATGGATATGGCGACCCTGAAGAGCGCGAAGATGAGGAAGACGATGATGATGGTGAACTGGGCACTGTCGAGCCACAATCGTCTGCTTGGTGGACAGACCAAACTTCTGGTTGCCCATCATCAATGGCAGAGACAGTTATGGTTCTATTAGACTCTGGATTCACACCCCAAGACTGCCCGGTACTTCGCGAACGCCTGAAGAATGTTGTGGCAGCTAAAGTCAAGGCGAGGACTAAGAAATGCAAGTTTGAAGTACCCCTCAGTACATCTGCATTTGCAGTTCCAGGTGTGTATGTTTACTCTATGTTCTGGTTTTCTTCCCCATCTCACTGTTCATAGACATTTATGGTGTGCTGAAAGAGGACGAAATTCAAATTAAAAGCTCACGGCGCAATCTCAAGAAAGCTGATGGTACAGAGACCAATATTATTTTGGGAGATGTATTAGTAATTCTACACTTCTGTTTCCACTGTGTGTCTACAACTAAGCCTGTGACAATCTTGCAGATTACTCGGAACCCGTGCAAGGTTCCAACCGATGTTCGCAAGGCAAGTTTCCTTCATAGCCTGCCCACTATGACGGACTAACTTCATTTTTACCAGGTCAAAGCAGTCGAACATCCAGCATTGAACGACTGGGTGGATGTCATTGTGTGTTCGATCAATGGGCTCCGTCGCCTCATAGACTACCTTGCAGGGGGTATGTGGCTATTTTAAAACGCTTTCATTTCTACTTTTTCATGTATTCACATGCGTTAGGTGACTACGATGGCGATGTCCTCCAAGTTTTCTGGGAACCTATGATGGTCCGCCTCTTCGTAAATGCACACCCCAACTATTCCTTGCAGCCCAAGGGTCTTGAACATTGCTTTACTTCCGACCCAATGACCGTTGCAGAGTTTTGTGCGGCTACATCCTCAGAAACTAGTGCGATGAAAGCCCATCGTCTTCAGCATTATCTACTTGGTGCATTGGCCGATGCTTGTCTTGTCGGGCAATATTCGTCACTTCATGACAATGCTATCTACGCACGAGGATACGGAAACAAGTACACTGTGAAATTGGCTTACAAGTACGTGAAATATTTACTGAAATAGACTCACGACTCATCAGTCTTACCTTATAGATTCTGTCGTGTACTCGACCGAGCCAAGACCGGCGACGTGATCAACCCTGAAACTCGCAAAGACGATAGTCAGAGGTACGGTCATATCAAGGGTCCGAGATGGAAAGCCAGTCATTCCAAAGATGTATCCGGCTGGAGCACATCCAATGACAAGTATCTGGCTAGGGGGAACAATCTCCCTCCATTCATCATGGACATACTCCAATCTCATGCAAACAAACTCAAGACCGAGTTCCTGAAGAAGATTGACTCGTTCTTCGATTCCAGTTCGCGAACGTCTCCTTACAAACCAGATGATGACTTGATCTCCCCTTGGCGCCAGCACAAAGAACTTGCGAAGAAGAATGGTGATTTAAAGTATTTGGCTTCGCTGGATATTATTTCGGAGCATGTGCAACGGATGGAGGGTGAATACTCTGCCAACTTGAAGCTCTCTGGTGGTCATTTCACCCTTCTTAAGATCGAGAAGAGGCAGGATATCCTTCGAACTCTGTCCCAAGAGTTTGCTTCATATCCGAAACCGGAGGATCTTCCGGCGGTGATGGATGAGGTGACTATCGCTCGATTGAGAGCCTCGTTTGCATATTTTTTAGATTTTGTGAAGAGGAGAGATAAGGATGTGCCGTGGTCGAGGTTCCCGTGGACAATCGCTATGAGAGATCTATGCGATATCAAAGCGAGATCGTTGGGTCCTACGAAGACGGTTAATCACAAGTTTTATGAACGCTTCATGCTGTCCAAGGGCTGGGGGAGCTAGGCTCGTGCTCGTATTTCTATAGTGTATTTCTCTAGCTTGTTGTATTTCCTCGACTGTTATCTGTGGTAGTAATTCTGTAAAGTATTTATTCATTTGTGCTGAACTGAAAGTGTAAGGGGCGTGGGGCGTCTGTTCGAACTGACTGAGACTCAGCGGTTCAAGCTGTTGATCATTGCATATTCCCTTCTAGTTCTTTCCATGTGTGCGGGTCCTGAGGATTCCTCTAATCTCGTCGCCTGTCTCAAGGGCCCTCTTACCCTCGAGCCACAACATTGCTCCTGTAGGATTCATTCAGGTTTAAAATGATAGGCCAGAGTGAGTATGGTATGCACCTTTGTATGTCCTCGGTACAACGTGCCTCTTCAAAGGCTCTCCTTCACTTCGACACCAAGTAAACCTGAATTCATTCGTCGTCTGCTCCGTGCCTGTCTTGACGTCTACAACATTTGCTGTAACGCCCACGTGCTTATCACTCGTGATTAGATGACTGAATTCTGGTAGTAAGAGGTATGTAGTGGCACGTACGACGATCATAGGAAATTGGGGCGAGGAAGTGGTGTGAAGAATGTAGGATGTTAGTCGGAGGATGGATCCGATGGGTACCGGCTGAGCGAAGGAGATCTTGTCGAGAGAGAGGAAACGCATGGGGCCACGGGTAAACATGCTACCGTTCGTGAAGCCGAGCTTGGAGATGAGGCGTTAGTAACGCCACAATGCGACTGATCTTCAATGGAGCGGACCTCGTATGCAAGCCTTCATAGATGGTTCGAGTAATAAGTAGACATTTTGTTGAGATGAAACGCATACCTCATCAAATATCCTCCGAAAACTTTTCCGTGGACGCTTAAGAGAGATGTTAGCAAAATGAAACCCATCATATAAAAAGAAGGATAATGCCATACTTTCGTTCTTGAGGGAACATCAACATACATTTCTCAGTCTTAGTGTCCCCTATCCATACTCGCTCTGAATTTGAATCTCCGTTACCGTTTCCTTGTCCAAATTTGAGGTAATAGGAGTGCAGTGCCTCGGCCTCTGAAGAACTAGGAGGAACGCGATCGAGTGAGCGAAGGGCAATGGCTTTACGCCGTCGCTTGATGTCTGGAATGAAGGGTCAGTGGATGCAAAGATCGACAAAAGCTATAGTAGACCTTCGCCCATGGATTGTAAGGCGCGTTCCTCAGGGGTGTTGATAATCAAAGGATTGACTTGCTTTGCACGGTGAGTGGTGGAGTCTCGGCAGACCATGGAGAACCGCCCTACAAGGCGATGTCAGCGGAAACTACGAGGAGAACACTGGGCTGGGTACCAAGAAGAACGGTCTCTTCTGAGTCGTCGTTTCCTATTGTTTCCATCTGCACTGCTACCTCCATGGAGCTAGAGCCGGTGTAGATAACTTGACCGCTGAGTCGAAGGTCTCGGCTGGGATCGAGTGGTGCGAGCATGTCAAGTCTGATGGTAGTGAGCAATAATGGACGAACCTGCCTGCCCAACAGGAACGTACCGGTCAACGGAAGCGGTGACGATGTAGAAGCCTCTTTCTTGAATCCTCCCCAATGTCTCCACACCAGGTCCGAGCATGTGCTTGTACGCGATTGAACCTGCTAGAGAGTCCAGATGCTCCATCAACCTTTAACCGAGATCATGTCAAGGAAAGCGAATTGAAACGTCGATCATGACTCACTTTCCAGTTCGGATACCACCGTGGGCGTTTGTGTATTCTTCCAGGAAGCTAGAGGAGGAGAAAGGGAGCACGAGCTGTGTGTATAAGTCGTGCATGTGGCGAGGGACTCTTTCTGGTTCGGGCATGGGAGGACTCGTGTTCTCTGTGTGAGCGGAGTTGAGGAGTGTCTCTGACCAGAGAATGGGAGTCCGCATTGGCATTATCCTGAATACATGACCAGTCAACTAGGGTAGTTGTAACATTGCTGATACGCACGAATGATACGCAGGGTTCGACCTCTGCCCTAGAAAACAACGAAAGGGCTTCAGTCCAGAGTACATTGTGAGTGAATAAGGAGAGAACTTACGGACAGCTTTCAGTAGCTGGGCCATGGAAGTGACATCCTGTGTTTCTTGCGCGACCGTTTTTGAGATGTTCGGGATTCCCTGATCAGAGTTCCATTGAGACAGAGAGGGTCTGAACGAGCGACATTGTATGCGTTGTAGGCACAGATGAGACCTCAGAATAGTGCTCCCTGAGCGAAGTAGCCTTGAAGACATCATGAGGCGTCCAGAAATTTTAAATAATAATGAGGGGAGTGATCGATCACCATCATTTTATTTTTTTCGCCTCCTGCTTCGACGATGAGGAAACAGCTGGATCCTCGAATACCTATCCTCATCAATAACAATGTGAAGAAAAATCACCGTTCATTTATTGTTCTGGTTGGAGACAAGGGGAGGGACCAGGTCGGTCAATCGTTTGGTGGCTGGGTCGACACGAATTTGAACACGCGTTTGTTGTAGATCGTAAACCTCCACTTTCTACTAAGTCAAGCAAGAGTCAGTGCTCGGCCATCAGTACTATGGTGTTACAAGAAGGATCTTGGTTTTACCACCCACCGGAAGAAACGCGAGGCGAAAATCAAGCGGGACGTCAAGCGAGGCATTCGCGAACCAAACGACCAGAATCCATTTGAGATCTTCGTCACTGTTACCGACATCAGGTACACGTACTACAAAGAATCTCACAAAATTCTTGGAAATACCTATGGCATGCTCGTCCTTCAGGACTTTGAAGCTATCACGCCCAATCTCCTTGCACGGACGATCGAAACGGTGGAAGGAGGTGGCCTGATCGTGTTATTGTTGAAAACTATGACTTCACTGAGGCAGCTCTACAATATGACTATGGTGTGTTGACTTTCCCTCGGACCATTCTCATCTCTTATGTATATCTAGGACGTGCACTCCCGATACCGGACGTCAGTCAGCGACACTGTAGTAGCACGATTCAATGAACGATTCATCCTCTCCCTCGGTTCTTGCCCAGACTGTCTTGTTCTCGATGACGAGCTCAACGTTCTCCCTATATCTCGTGGTAAAGACATTACTTCCTACGAGCCACCGTCATCCTCCAGCCTCTCACCCGCCCAAGTCGAATTGAAATCCCTAAAAGACACCATGGCAGATACCACCCCTCTCGTATCATTATGTCAAACCCTGTCGCAAGCAAAATCTATTCTCACCTTCATTGACGCGCTAGCAGAAAAGACGTTGAGCTCCACTGTCACCCTCACAGCTGCTAGAGGTCGGGGGAAGTCAGCTGCACTGGGACTGGGGATTGCAGCTGCGTTGGCTCATGGGTACAGCAATATCTTCATCACTGCTCCTTCGCCAGAGAACCTGAAGACTGTCTTCGAGTTCATCTTCCGAGGGATGGACAAGTTGGGGTATGAGGAACACCTGGAGTATGATGTGCGGCGGAGTACAAGCGAGGAGGAGGGGAAGGCGGTGGTCAGGGTGGATGTTTTCAAGGCCCATCGGCAGACTATTCAGGTGCGCGCTTTGAGCAGCCTTTGTTTCCCTCTCTTCCTGACGTCCTCGTGAACTAGTACATTGCGCCGCAGGATGCACATGTTCTAGGTCAGGCTGAACTCTTGGTTATCGATGAAGCTGCGGCGATTCCTCTTCCCCTCGTGCGGAACCTGTTCGGACCGTATCTTGTATTCATGGCAAGCACGATCAATGGCTACGAAGGAACCGGCCGATCATTGTCTCTCAAGCTCATCCAGCAACTGCGAGAAGCCACGCGCCCCTCCCTCGTCAAAGCACCCAACCGAGCGGAGGAGGAAGATGCCCGTTCCAAAGACACCTCTTCCAACAAATACAAAGCCGCACCAAAAGTGCGAACATTGAGGGAACTCAAGCTGGAAGAACCCATCCGGTATTCCGAAGGAGACGAGATCGAGAAATGGCTGAACACTCTCCTTTGCTTGACGCCCCCTCCCTCTACACCCGCACTTTCATCCCTTCCCCATCCAAGCCAGTGCGAGCTTTATTTGGTCAACCGGGACACGCTGTTCAGCTATCACCCTGCTTCGGAGGTGTTTTTGCAGAGGATTATCGCGATCTATGTGGCGAGCCATTATAAGAATCAGCCTAACGATTTGCAGCTTCTTTCGGATGCGCCGGGACATAGGATTTTCGTCCTGTTGCCGCCTGTGAAGCCGGATTCTGATACACTACCAGAAGTATCGCTTTTTCTCATTCTCATTCTTTCCTCTCAGCTTACGAAGGTGTATGATAGCCATTAGCTGTTCTGCAGGTCGCCCTCGAGGGTCGGATCCCTAGCTCCGCTTTAGCTGCGTCGGCTACTTCGAGACCTGGAGGTGATCTCATTCCATGGGTGATTTCGCAGCAGTACCAGGAGACGAGGTTTGCGAGTGAAATGACGGGTGTGAGAGTGGTGAGGATTGCTGTCGGGGACGGTGTCAACGGGGTGAGGGAGTTCGGCTCCCTTTGATTTTGATTGGCTGACGACGTTATCCGTCTTTGGTAGATGGGTTATGGCTCAAGAACGTTGCAAGCGCTGCGGTCGTATTATTCTGGGAGTATTACGAGTTCAAGGAAGGAGAAGATGAGTCTTTGGTGGGAGGGTTTTTGACTTTCGCGTATGTTGAGGTGTCTGACGATTTGTTTCTCGTAGGCTTTTGAGAAGGCTGGGCGAAAACATGAGAAGCCCGTCCCGGGTACGACTCTTCTTACGGAGCCTACACCGACGGTGCGATCACCTTCATCAATGCCTCCGCTATTGCAGCGGCTACAGGATATCAAGCCGGAGCCGGTAGAGTGGTTGGGTGTGAGTTTTGGGCTGACGAGTGGTTTGTTGAGGTGCATTTTGTCTTTTTTTGTCACTGTTAACTTTCCTGATGCGTGGTGTTAGATTTTGGAAACGACTGTCATATGTCCCGCTTTACATCCGGCACACGGCAAACGATCTGACGGGGGAGCATACGTGCGTTATGGTACGGGGAATTGGGGGCGATGATGTGGGTTGGTTGGGGGAGTTCGCAGTTGGTGAGTTGCGTGGCAGGCGCACAGCAGTTTCATATGTGCTGATTGGGGCTGGATCAAGATTTCCGGACGCGCTTTCTCACTCTTCTCTCTTTCCCCCTGTTCCGTGACTTTGGCGCGGTGACTGGGTTGAGCATGTTGGAGGCTGTCAATGGGTTTGAGGGCGTGAAGGAGAAGGATAAAGATTTGAGCGGGAGAGGTCTGTCTCTTCGTGTTCTGTAGGCTTCCTGGCTGATATCTTTGTTAGCGATCACACCGACACTCCTGCCGACGATCCTCACTCCGTTCGATCTCAAGAGGCTGGAGGCATACGGGAACAACGCCTTGGACTACCATGTCGTTCTCGACCTGTTACCGGTCATTGCGAATTTGTTCTTCCAGCGGAGACTCAATCAGGAGGGCGAGGATGGGAGTCTTCATTTGAGTGCAGTTCAGAGTGCGATTCTGTTGGGGATGGGGTTGCAAAGGAAGAGTGTTGAAGATATTGAAGTGTGTTTTCTTTCTTTCTTTTTGTTCGGGTCATTGACGAGAAATGTAGAAAGAGCTGTCGTTACCGGTGTCACAGATCCTGGCAATGTTGGTGAAGGTGGTGCGGAAGATTGGGAAGAGGTTGGTGGACGTGCAGAAGAAGGGCGTCGAGGGAGAAATGGTGGCTCCTGCATCTGTCCTGGGTCCTGCTCCACAGAGAGTTGTAGTCAGTCGACCAGAGGAGATTGGTGCCCCTCAGGACGAAAATCAAGAGGAGGAAGGACAAGGAGATGAAGGGAGGCAGCGACAGCGAGAGCTTATCGACTCGCTCGATTTGACAAAGTGAGTATGTCTCTTTCTGTTTCTCAAGTGATTTGACAGTTCTGAACAAACAACTAGATATGCGATAGAGGATACGAGCATGGATTGGAGTGGGGTTACTCCCGGGAGAGGCATTATTAGTGTGAAGACCTCGGCCGGGGCAAAACGGAAGGCGGACGATGGTGAGGGGAAGGGGGACGCAAAGGGGGAGGCAGGGAAGAAGCCGTTGAGGAGGAGTAAGAAGGCGAAGCGGTAGTGTACAGGTGCAGTATCACTCATTTTTGTGTATTCATGGCCCGATTTGCATGCATATTGTATATATACATATAAACGAACTACCGAATGCCGAAGAAAATCTTCCACCTGGGCCTGCGGATTCCCCGTGCACTCTTGTCAAAGGCTTCAACAAGGATTTCGTAATGTTCTGGTGCTGAAGCTGGTTTGAGCATTTTCTCGGATAGCTCGTACTGAAGAGAGAGAGTTAGAAAGAAAGCGAGAATGAGTTGAAGGGGATGAACCTTGCGGTTACACTGGTCTTGCTGGAGATATCTTGCTGCTCTCACAGCATGAATAGTGAGATTTGGATGTTTGGAAAGAGAGATGAAGAAATCAGAGAGCTGGATATGAGGTCTGGCGATGTCCTTGGGCCAGGTTTTGGCAATCTGCAGTAGAGCCTTTGCGGACATGGTGGTTGTGAAATAAAAATGAGTACCGGGCCGTTTTTTTTTTCCGCTCGTTGGCGATGGCGACGGTGTTGAAAGAGCTGAGGACGCTATATCGGACGGCGACGGGGTTCCCTGCGATTGACAACCACGCTCATCCTCTGCTGAAGGAGGAGAAGAGGAATGCTGTTCCATTCGAGGCTGTCATCTCTGAGGCAGAGGGATCTGGCTTGACTCGGGATGCGCTGCACACACTGGCCTGTCTACGCGCGACGAAGCAGCTGGGGGATGTCCTGGGCCTCCATCCAAACTCGTCTTGGGAGGATGTGAAGAGTTCTCGAGCGGACATACAGTACGCGACGCTGTGTGAAAAGTTTATGAAGCCATGCAGAATTCAGTGTCTCATGCTGGACGACGGTCTCTACGGCGTCGACGACTTCTGTCTCACATTGGGAGCCCATGCGATTTACAGCCAGGAAATAAAGAGAATCCTAAGGATCGAAGTCGAGGCCGAGGTCAGCTCCTCCCCATCTCAAAACATATGCCGCTCATTTATCACCATTTATCACAAGAGAATCCTCACAGAGATGCGCGACCGACGCATTCCCGACACTCTCTTATTCGAAACCTTCACTGAACAGTTAGATCACACATTGGCCCAGTACGCCGAGCATCCTAACGTGGTCGCCTTCAAGTCCATCGCCTGCTATCGCACAGGCCTCGCCATCTCTCCCTCTCCTCCTCAGGACCATGTTGTAGCCGAACTCGTCCAGCTCTTCAATACAACTCGGGGAAAGTTCCGTCTGGCATCCAAAAACCTGAATGATTTTATCGTATGTGCTGCACTGAGAGCTGCAGCAAAGGGGAATATACCAAGTAAGACGTCCCTCAACCATCACCATCACCCTCATCTCACCTATGTAGTACAATTTCACACCGGTCTCGGAGACAACGACCTATCTCTCTCGCTCGCATCACCCTCACACCTTCAACCAGTCATCAAAGCCTTCCCTGAGACAAATTTTGTCTTGCTACATTCTTCTTATCCTTATACGCGTGATGCCGGATATCTCACTGCAGTGTATGAAAACGTTTATCTGGACTTTGGAGAGGCTAGGAAATAGAACTGCATCATAGGCTTCGCTAACATGGCCTTCCTTCTCATACATAGGTCTTCCCGTTCGTATCCGCAGAAGGCCAGAGAGATATTATACGGCAGGTCTTAGAGCTGGCACCCACCAATAAGATTTTGTGGTCTAGTTGCGCACCGTCCCCCGTTCCTATTCCCTTCTCTTACTAACTCATCTACGTGCACCACTAGCTGATGGGCATTGGTTCCCGGAATCGTTTTACTTGGGGACAATTCAGTCGAGGGATGCGTTGTTCAAGGTAATTAAGCTTTCCCTGTCTACTTACGATCACAAGGACATTGATGCCTGGCAGGTCCTGGGGGAGATCGTCATTGCCGGGGATCTAACGGAGGAACAGGCGGTGCAAATCGTGCAGAACGCGTTGTTTTATAATTCGAATCGGTTGTACAACTTGGGGCTAGTGCCGATTGTCACTGCGCATTAAATGTATTCAGGCTAATTCAGTCACTGTGACTTTCACATCGTTTCCTTTCTTCTCGTCCGAGTCCTCCGACGGATCGATTGGTTGGACGTTTGCAACGGGCCCGGTGAACCAGTGGATGCCTCCGTACTTGGGGAGATAATACCATATGAGAGAGAGGAGGAGGATTCCGCCTAGGACGACGACGGTGTAGTTCATATTTTGTACTGTGCTCGAGGGTGTGTCGGGGAAGAGGAATACGACGGACATGAGGGACATGAAGAGGAGGGCAATTATTGCTACTGGGAGGCTCTGCTTTCATAAGTCAGACAAATACCTCTTAGAAGACTGGTGTACGTACGAAACGACCTAGAGTGAACGGCCCTGGCTCGAAATCGTTCTTTCCGAGGAACCGGGCGGCGATGGGGATTCCATAGGCGACGTAGAGGCCTACGACACTGATGGCGAACACGGCGTTGATCGCTTGGTCGCCGGCGAAGACGAGGAGGCCTAGAAGCAGAGAGAAGAAGGCGGAAAAGAACACGGTGTTGACGGGTGTGCCGGTGTATGCGTTCATGCGATAGAGGTATCTTGAGAAGGGGAGGGCTGGGAGGCGTATTGTAAAGGCAAAAATGGGGATAGGAAAATTCTGTCGTACCATAATCCCGGCTGAAGGCGTATGTTTGGCGGCTCGTTGCCAAAAGCTGGTGAAAAAGGTGTAGAATGGGTGACAAGTGGAAAGACAGAGAAGGGAGAAGGTACCATGCTGGATCCCATCATGTACCTCAACAGGTATAAGTATAGGCAGCAATCAAAAAAGAACAAGCATACTGAACGAGCACGACGACAGCCCATAAGCCCAATGTAGGCTTCTCGCCAAAGCTGTTGAAAAATATCTCGGCCATTGGCTGATCGCTATCGTAGAGCGCCTCTAGATCGGTACCCATGCAGAATGCCAGTGACATATTGATTGCTTGGACAAAAGTCAGTCAGATTTGATTGTAATCAGACATGAGTAGCTGTGGTACCCCCATCCGAGGACGCCTGCGATGGATATCGCACTAACGATTGCCCATGGAACAGCAGTTGCTGCGTTGGTCGCCTCTTCACTTATGTGTACACTCGAGTCGAACGAGCCTATTCAGGAAAGAAGATAGGAGAGGAAGAAAGGTGCACATGGACGGGGCGCACAGATGGTCCATAAGGGCGCCATGAAGCTCAGGATAAACGCGTATCCGTCTGGCCATCCGTTGACTATGGACGAAATGAGGAAGGTCTGTAGAATCAGGAGGGAGACATGGCATACAGTTTACGAACCCTCCCAATGCGAAGCTAGCGGAGTTTTTGAATTCGGATGGGGTCGCGATGGGCAGAGCTATTATCACCGCGACACATAGCCTGTATGTAGGTTTTAATAAGAACAGAGAGGAAGAGGATAGAACAGAGGCCAACACGATGTTGAGAACTACATAGACTGTTTGTAGTCGAGCAAGAGCTTCAGTCGCTAGAGAACATACTGCAATGTGAGTTACAATGACCGCAGTGTATACACCACTGCAATGACTGAGGTTAGTGTCAGAAGAACAAGAGAGTGAGATGCTACTTTCAATGTCTGGGCATTCGTGGGTGAAAATGTTCCACCTGATCCGATGGTCGCGGCTGCCATGACTTGGATGGCGCATCCCCAGTCGATTGAGGCGACGGCTGCGATAGACCCTATGGTGTTCGCGTCTGACCAGAGTTTCAGTTACGATTGGCTTGGGCAAGGAGTGGTACGAACATCCGACAATCCAGCAAAGGAGGTTACGCCATCGGGGGGATGATAGAGAGTAGGTCCAAAAATAGAGCTATATTCCATCAATAGGAGTGATGGCGAGTATTAGGGGGGACGTACGCCACCGGAAGTTGGAGCGGCTGATGCTAGCTCGGCCATAGAGAGACCGACGAAGAGAATAAAAATGCTTGCTACGAGCCACTACGCAGAGGGTGAGTAGGACCTCGGGAACACAGTTTTCACCTACACCCCAGACCATAGCAGGACCTCCGCCATTCGGAATAGCATAAAAGAGGACAGATGCTATTGAAGGCAACAGGCCGATAATGGAGAACGCGATGCCGAATACCTAAGGAGAAGTTGGCATTTTAATGGCAGCGATAGGAGGAGCGAAAGCGTAGAGAGACCTCTAGAGGAGTGAAAGCGCGTTTGAATTCCTGTTTGTAGCCCAGAGAGGCGAGGAGGGCTTCATCTGCTTGTTGAACGGTGACCTTGCTGTTTCCCATGGTAGCATAAGAGAGAAGAAGGGTCAGAGATAGAAGACATTGGTTATCTAGGAAGCATGGAACGGATGTCAGAGCGTATCAGACCCAGTTTATCTCCTGTTGGAATGGATGGGCGGGAAGCGAAGGCGCATGTCGGGAATGTTAGAAATCTCTTGGGCTGCATATGCATACGTGGCAGGAGGAATGGACACGAGCTCTAGCATATCCGAAGTATTTCAGAGGCGCATTCTAGACCTAAAGCTAAGGCTGGCATTGTACTACAATTTACACGAACATTCGGACAATTCTATGGAGAGTATATACGTAGACAGTACAGAGAATTGCAAGCAACCCAGTGGGCAACGTCGCGAAAGTTCGGTAATATCCGAGAGGCACGTGCGAGTCGCCACGTCAGTCGTCGTTCTTTCCAAGTTGCTATAAAAGCTTTCATCTTCCAGCGCATCCAAAACTCTACCAGCAACCACCACCACAACTCTTTCCTCACCGTCCACGACGATGACGAGGCCATCGCGCTCACAGTCAGCCCGCCTTCTTTCTTCCCTCTCCATCGCTTTCTTCGCTCTACTCGCCCTCGTTTCCCTCTCTACCCCAGTAGTAAGAGCCGAGGACCAAGTACCTCTCTCTTCAGAATATGGAACTGTAATTGGTATTGGTGCGTGCTCATAATATACTGTAATCTTTGTACTTTTTCTAATTTCATTCTGTAGATCTTGGAACAACGTATGCCAGCTTCTCGTCCTTTGTCTAACTGTACTCACTTCTTTCTTACTTCTTCAGTTACTCGTGTGTTGGGTGCGTATCATCTCTTGCCTTTCTATTTCTCTCTGTCTGACCTATTCCTTAGTGTACAACGAGGTGGACGCGTTGAAATTATTGCCAACGACCAGGGTCACCGTATTACTCCTTCATGGGTTTCTTTCACTGACGATGAACGACTGTTAGTCTTCCCCCCTCTCCAGTAAATTGCTTGCTTAACTCTCGTTCAATAGTGTCGGAGACAGCGCCAAAAACGCTTTCCACTCCAACCCTAAGAACACCGTCTTCGACGCCAAACGTTTGATTGGTCGCAAGATGGACGACAAGGATATTAAGCAAGACATTAAGCACTGGCCATTCGCTGTCACAGAGAAGAACGGAAAACCCGCCATCACTGTTCAATACAGAGGCGAGCAGCGTGACTTCACTCCCGAGGAGATCAGCGCCATGGTTTTTGGGCAAGATGAAGGAGACCGCTGAGGCTTACCTCGGCGAGAAGGTCACCCATGCCGTTGTCACTGTCCCTGCCTGTATGTGCTTTTCTTTTCTCAATCCTTTCATCTCTCACCTTCTTCTAGACTTCAACGACGCTCAACGTCAGGCCACCAAGGACGCCGGAACAATCGCCGGTCTTCAGGTCCTCCGTATCATTAACGAGCCCACCGCTGCCGCTATCGCCTATGGTCTTAACAAGAAGGGCGGTGAATCTCAGATCATTGTCTACGATCTCGGTGGTGGAACCTTCGATGTCTCCCTCCTCTCCATCGACGACGGCGTTTTCGAGGTCTTGGCTACCGCCGGTGACACTCACCTTGGTGGTGAGGACTTTGACAACCGTGTCATCGACTACTTCGTCAAGCAGTACAAGAAGAAGACTGGTACCGACGTCACCAACAACCTCCGCGCCCTCGGTAAACTCAAGAGGGAGGTTGAAAAGGCCAAGAGGACTCTTTCCAGTCAACAGAGCACTCGTATTGAGATCGAAAGCTTCGAGGACGGAAACGATTTCTCTGAAACATTGACCCGGGCCAAGTTCGAGGAGTTGAACATGGACCTCTTCAGGAAGACGATGAAGCCTGTTGAGCAGGTCTTGAAGGATGCCAACGTTAAGAAGGATGACATTGATGAGGTGCGTGGGCTTCCTTTTGTCTTGGGCTTGCACTGACGTGTGGTTCCAGGTCGTTCTCGTTGGTGGTTCTACTCGTATCCCCAAGGTCCAACAGCTCCTCAAAGAGTTCTTTGGTGGCAAGGAGCCTTCGAAGGGTATTAACCCCGATGAGGCCGTTGCCTACGGTGCCGCCGTCCAGGGTGGAATCTTGTCCGGTGCCGAGGGTACCGCCGATGTCGTCCTCGTTGATGTCTGCCCCCTCACTCTCGGTATCGAGACCACTGGAGGTGTCTTCACCAAGCTCATCGCCCGTAACACTGTCATCCCCACTCGCAAGAGCCAGATGTACGTTCCTTTCCAACCCATCTCTGTCGCTTTGCTGATGCAGATCTCTCTAGCTTCTCTAAACCGCCGCTGATAACCAGCCCACCGTGTTAATCCAGGTTTTCGAGGGTGAGCGTTCGCTGACCAAGGACAACAACCTCCTCGGCAAATTCGAGCTCTCCGGTATTCCGCCTGCCCCTCGCGGTGTTCCTCAAATCGAGGTCACCTTCGAGATTGATGCCAACGGTATCATGAAGGTCGCCGCCGCTGACAAGGAACGTGAGTATCTGTTCTTCCGATCGCCATTTCTATTATTGACCGTTTGATTCGCAGTGGTAAATCCGAGTCCATCACCATCACCAACGAGAAGGGTCGTCTGAGCCAGGAGGAGATTGACCGCATGGTCGCTGAGGCCGAACAGTTCGCGTCTGAGGACGAGGCCCAGCGTAAGCGTATCGAAGCCCTCAATGCTCTCTCGTCGTTTGTCTACGGTCTCCGTACCCAGGTGACCGACCAGGAGGGTCTGGGCGGCAAGATTAGCGATGACGACAAGAAGACGATCCTTGACACGATCAAGGAGACGACAGAGTGGATCGATGATAATGGCGCGACGGCTTCTTCGGAGGATCTCGAGGAGAAGTTGGCTGAGGTGCAGGGTGTTGTGAACCCCATTACGACCAAGTTGTACAGTGCGGGCGCGGGCGCGGGAGGTGATGATGACGACGATGCCTTCCGGGATCACGATGAGTTGTAGTTCGCTCTATACTTATACGCATAGGATCTGTCCAGGAGCTGCCGACCGCTTGGGAGGGATATTTTGTCGTTAATATCGATCGGTTTGGAGAAAAAACGTCTTCGCGGTCGGAGTAGACGGTCTTTTTGTATGTAGTAGATTATTTTATTAAACGATTCGACGATCTCCCCAAACTGCAGCTGGTGTTGCTACCGAAGGGTCCTCATTCAAACTGTCAGCGAGTCGAGAATGATTGTTGAATACAAAGAAAGGAGCCAGCCGAACTCTGACCGTCAGTTTCCGCGACAACTCAACAACCGACACGTGAGTGGTGAAAGAATAAACAGAAACTCACACTAGTTGGGTGTAAGTAGCAGCCCGAGCCATGCCATTTCAGTTATATCTGACTCGGATGCATGTCATTGGCCCCCGCCGGAGGTAGACGTTGAACGATGAACGTTGAACTTTTGTGATCATAGAGCAAAACAGTGGAACTTCTTGTCCGAGTGCAGTGGACGAATCACAGAAACTGAAATCAGAGTCGCCAGTGGATGGAAGTTAGTACATGGGTGGCGGTGCAGGCGGTGATGGCTCGATTTGGAATGTGGCGTCGGAATGTGGTACCCATACGCCCATCTGACCCCCGAATCGATATCCCTTTAGACGCTCACGAGAAGTTTGAAGTGCCCAAGCACTCAGGCAGTCATCCTTGAATTTTCACGTATTTCCTGTACTACAAGATCGAGTCCTGTCTTGCCAAGCGTGTAACGAGACTGTATGGTTTACCCATCTCGCTCTCGAGGATCCGCATATTCGTGGGAGGCGCTTTCGCTCGATGGAACAATGCATTATTATTTATAACATGCTTATCCTGTGTCTGGAAACTGAGCTCTACAATGATCTTGTAGAGAGGCTTGAGCTTGGTTCACAATTGAGGCGCTTCGAATCGTCGCAAGATAGACATCTTCTATTCAACAACAGTGACAGACAACAGCTCCGGTACTACAGCCAGCAGAAACAAGAAGACAAAGGAGAGGAATTGAAATGCATCAGTATGATGAGCAGTGCAGTGACGCTCTACTAGAAGCCAAAAATGAGAGCGAGGAGGTTGAAGGAAAGACCATTCAACAAGACGCCGAGGGTTAGGAGCCTGACGACGCCGCGAGAGTCAGAAAACAGCAAGATAACCAGGAAGGAGAGAGAATGCGTACAGTCCGGAAAGAAGCTTGATCACACCACCGAGGAGGAGCTCAACGGAAAGCACAATCTTTCCCAGAGCACCATCGATGAGCTTGATGTGGTCAGGGAGTTGAGGGAGGTCCTTGGGAGGCTTCGAATCCGTAACGGTCTTAACAGTTCCAGTTATATCCTGTTTGTGCAGAGAAGGAAAGCTTATCAGAAGTGTGCATAAAGAGGGAGGCAGGGAAGGCGCCATACCTGAACAATAAAAGCAAGCTCGGCAGCGACAGCATTGTTAGACTGCCTCTTATCGACAATGACATCACGCGTGACAAAACGGTTGAGAGTGTCCAACGCGGCGACGGTCTCATCCAGGGAGCTGATAATCACCTTGATACGAGGAGTGACGTTCGCGTCGGTTGCACTACCGTCGGCGGCAATGGCAGCTGCAGAACGCGTAAGTTGTTGGGGGTGATAAACCACACTGATCAGTACTTACAGAGCTCAGAGAGGGGACCGTTGATGTTTCCTCGGAGGGTGTCCAAGACATTCTGAACAGCTGCTGGATCAGCGCGCTTTTCGATGGGAGCAGGGATGGCGAACGCCAACCCGAAGGTCAAGGAGAAGAGGATGAAAGAGGCGATGCGAGAGGAGAACATGCTGAGTGATTGCTGATTATTGTTGATTATTGTACTGCGGCTGGAGGAGCTGAAGACAATGGAGAACCAGTAAAGAGAACGTGAGGATCTTTTATACGGTTTCCCCTTCACCAAAGACACAAATTGGGCCATTGGACAGTCATTCGCGGGGAAGACGTGACCATGCTGAACTCCGACGCTTCGGATTTCGCATGCCAGAGGGACCCCATGGCGCGACTGCAGTTCAGAAGAGTTTTCCAAGACCCCGGTTACTCCATTCTGAGCGCTGCAAGCAATCAGTAATGATTCGAACAACCCAAGGATGAGGGCCAGACGATTTGTTTCGCAAGAAGCATGGGACATGGACGCGTTGTGGGAGCGACATCTGCTTTCTTGAAAGACACTTAGATGCGTGAAGTAAATCCTCTGAGCATCTGGGCATGCATAACCAAACCTTGACTGATCCTACGCGTTCAAGTTAATGCTGTCGCCTCGGCCGAATGACATCCAAACATAGAGTTCAAACTTCAGGAACATTCTTGAACATGATCGGAGAGAAGACATGAGAAGATTGACTTTGAATGATTCCATGTTCATGTCTAACAGTTCTCTCGCCAGAGTGTTGATCTGTCAGGAGCAAAATTTCAGGAAGTTGGAAGACGAAAACATTTGGGTCTGACATAATCTGATCGTCCTTTATGTCACACTTGTCACACTTGGCTACGTCGATTGGACATCTGAACATTGTATGGGTCTACACACTGCTCCCTCCTTGGCACGAGGGGGTACTTTACGAATTAATCGTGTGAAGATAGTCTAACCAATCTTGCTGTGGAACGCTGTCGGGCCTTGTTGAACTTTCAAAACGCCTCACTGAGTCGCCTCCGACAGAAGCAATGCCGCGCCCATCCTTTTCAACTTGTTCCCGTTAAAATTGGATTGGTAGTCGGTTTACTCCCCAGAAAACCTGCTCCCCGGTGATTCCTCACTTGGAGGCAATCTTAGGTGCATCAAAGACAAACATTCAGTGTTGGAATACTACTTACATTCATACTCCCTTGCTCGGTTGACTTTGAACTCTATCTCGCATGCGGCTGCATGACTCTCTTTTCTGTTCGATCTCCTGTGCATTCTTTCTTGTCCTTGCTGCTCCAATGAACCTTATATCTTGGGTAAACCACCCAGTGCCGTTTGATGCATGAAGAATCACATTTTCCGTTATATTTTTTTTCTGCGATGTCTGGTCACCTAAGTGCGTGCTCCATCGCTGCTGCAAGAGGATTTGTGGCTGGGTCAGACGTCGCCCCATTCCTTTCAGGAACCCGGCACCGGGCATTCATTCCTCAGCTATTTTCGTGGTCGTGACTCATGGCTTCGAAATCTTTGTCGTTCTGGAAGTCCGTGGACGATGCTTCTGATGTTTCCACTCTGCACATGTTTTTCGGAGCAGAAGTGGCAGTAGCGGTCAACTCTACAGTAAGAACTTTGAATCTTGATGCTTTTTGTATCTATTTGCCTATCCCCACGACGTTCCTCTAAGCCTCTCCGATGCATATGATGTGGTTGACCGTCCTCATGGTGCTTTGACAGGCCTTTTGTTTCCGACGTCCATTTTGATGGCCAACGGAAATGAATAAGGGACCAGAAGGGCACGTTGCTGGCAACTGACAGACTCACTGTCGACGAAGCGTCTTTGACCTCATCTGCAGGGTAAATTGAAGAATATGAATCTTTTCGACAGCATTACCAAGTGAATCCTTGTTTGCACCATCATCAGGAAGTGCTATCATGAACAAAATATCTTCTGAGTGGCGAGCGAGGCGAAGACTCGAACTCTCTAATCTCCATAAGTTAACTTCCATGAAAACATAAATCGCATCCCCACGCGTCGAAGAAATCGGTGGGAGGCGAACTCGGTATCTTCCCTCCCCGGAGTGAAGACATTGTTCAAAGAAGGAGCAGAAACATCATCTAGTGAGTTCTCATTGTTTTCATGAACCCGATCAATTAGGATTCTGAGGGGGAAGATGCAGAATGGGGTGCTACTCTCCGAAGACTGCCGTTAATAACGGTAGTAGTATTTTCTTGTACTCGAATGTCGTCGATTCTCCCCTCTGTGGCATTACCTTTTAATGTCGTACTATGCCGTGTGCTTTCATTTCGTTTGTACTTTTTTTTTTTACATTTATACACCCTTGTGATCTCTTTTATTTCTCAGGTCTGAATAACTTACTCTCCTTTTTTTTTTCGCGATCAGTATGTTGAGCCACGCGACATTGTGGCGTTATTGTAGGCGCGTGGTGATCGTACAACCGTAAGTTACATAAGCACATTCCGTCACCATACTCATCCCGCGTTTAAGTACCACCTGTTCGAAGGGCAGCATACTACTTGCCCGCCATGAGTGGCGTTGAACATCCTCTTGGAACCATAGTTGAAGTCTCCGTTGGTCGCGGTGTCATTCGATTCTCTGGCGCGACTAGTTTCAAACCTGGAAAATGGGTTGGAATAGAGCTTTACGAACCAAATGGGAAGAACGATGGATCGGTGGGAGGAATGAGCTATTTTACGTGCCGGATGAACTATGGGGTATTTGTGAGGGCCAGTCAGATTAAAGCTACGTTTGGAAATGAGAGGGATGCCGCTGGCCCTAGTTCGGTGAGTGAACAGTATGATTGAAGTAACTTGAAAAACTCATTTCCCCCTCAGCGTCCAAAGGCAGGGCACCAGAGAACAAATAGCATGAGTCTCCTGAGAACCAATTCTGCGCGCACATCCTCGCCCTCCAGCAGATCCGCCAGTCCAGCCAAGACCACGCCACTGAAATCTGGACTGAGCAGGCTGGGTCAGTCTTCTCCTACGAAGCGCGTCTCACTCCAGAGAAAGTCACTTTCTACCAATCAGTCCCCGCTGCCAGAACCAAAGACTCCTTCTCCGCGCCCAGCAGCAGCGCCCCGACCAACCAACGGTTTTGTGCAGCCCCGTCGTGTTTCCTCTCCCCTCGCTGTCCCTTCATCCCCTTCCCCAAGGATTCCACCACTTCAGGCTACTCCACCCCAACCATCGTCGTCGGAGACTTCCTTCCAACATGTATCTCCCCCATCTGTCAAGGCACCTTCATCGCCGTCGTCTCCTGTAATTGTCGTGAGTTCGATCGACTATCTGTTCTTCTTGCCCTCATTTCCTTTCTCTCACAGACACGACCCCCACCAGATGACACAGAGCTCCAAGAACTCCGCGCAAAGATTCGTGTGCTCGAAGCCAAACGCGGTGACGACGCCAGGCACATCCGGGAACTCGAAACGCGTCTATCCGAAGCAGAATCATTCGTCGCCGTTCGTCCAAAGCTGCAGGCTAAGCTCACCTCCCAGCATACAGAGCTCACCGAAACCAAACGCGAGCTGGCTGATGCAAAGCAGCTTTGTGAGCTCGCGGAGGGTCGCTTGCTGGATGCTCAGGAGCAGTTAGAGATGGCTACCCTTGACAAGGAGGTCGCGGAGGAGAGGGCAGAAATGGCGGAGGCCGAGTTAGAAGAGGTCAAGGAGAAGTTGGCCATCTCCGAGGTCGAGCTAGAGGTATTGAAAGAAGAGGCTCAGCTCGCCACGGAGGGAGGAGGTATCGAGGGCACCGGTGGAGGGGACGCTGGAAGCGCCGCCAAAGACTCGCTCGCGTATATTCAGTTGGAGAAGCAGAATGAGAGGCTGAAGGAGGCATTGTTGAGGTTGAGGGATATCACGCAAGAGAACGATCAGGAGCAGAGAAGAAGAATTGCAGAGATGGAGAAGGACGTCGTTAGCATCGATGACCTCCGGTCTCAGTACGATTCGACGCTCATCAAGCTCGCTAATGCGGAAGTGCAGATTGAAGATTTGAAGCTCCAGTTGGACGATGCCCTTGGTGCGGAGGAGATGCTCGTGCAGCTTACCGAGAGAAATCTCATGCTCGGGGAGAAGATCGAGGAGATGAGGATCACTATTGAAGATCTCGAGGCTCTCAAGGAACTCAATGACGAGCTTGAAGAGAACCACATGGAGACTGAGAAGGCTCTCTTGGAAGACATCGAAACGAGGGACACGCAGATTCGCGAGCATGTAAGAAAGGGAGAGTTATTGGAGGATGCATGCAGAGATTTGGAGGGTACGATTGAGCAGTTCAGGGATCTAGTGATGAGGTTGCAAAGGTATATCCTGCTCTTTCGTTCCCGTCTCAATACTCAGGTTCTTCTAGTGAACTATCTGACCTGCGTGCACAAACCCAGACGGCCCAAACTGAATCCGCCACTGCTGCGTCTCAGACGGCGGCTATGATGTCCCTCAACCTCAAGCTTCAGTCAAGTGCTGCGAAGAATCAGGCTAAGCATATCGAGCTCGAGATCAAGAGGCTGGAGGCGAAGGAGAGCCGGGAGCTGTTAGGCATCGTTCAAGTATGTTTTCCAATCATTTCTTGGCCTCACACCGAAACTAATGCACTCCGTAGCCCTACCTCCCGCAACTCTATGTGGAAACCGACTCGGACGCAACCAGCTGCTATCTTTTCTTCCAGCGGCTTGCATACAAGACAGATCTCATCAACACAGTTGTTGCTGAGGTACATGGGCTACCAAAGGCTCTTAGCGGTTCAGGCTCGGAGATTCTGGTTGGCGTGTGTGAGGTACGTGTGTTCTCGTCCTTGTTTTTCACATTCCACTCAACACGCGCTTCACTAGATGCGTGGTCGTATCGCTGGCCTTTCGATACTATGCAAACGTTTTGCAGCCATTCTTCGGAGATGCGATGTTCAGTCGTTCCTTAATATTGGCAGGATATACCCTGAGATTGCGCCGATGGAGAAGAGGATTGACATGCATATTGATTTGCTGAGGAGAGATGAGTTTAGGGAGATGGAGTGTGTCAGTGATATCGTCAAGTGCGTTGTCCCTTTCGTTCTCTGTCCCAAGGAATTTTTGAATTTTTATTCAATTTGCCTAGGATTCAAGCTCAGTTTGACCATCTCGCTGAGACGTACTTCAACGGGTTCGATCTCGACTTGGGAGAGAGGGAGTTGGGATATGTCGTTTCGTTTGACCATGATTTGGATGTGTTCGCGGCTGCGATCAGTCTGTCGAAGACTTCTGTTACGAACGTGATTAAGGATGACGGTGTGTGTTTCCTCCTTCTACGGGACTGGGACTGATTGATTTCTGAGCAGAAATCACGCTGGATATGGGTGATATGGACATCGAGAAAGAGTTCTTTAAGCCTATGCAGGGATTACTCGATCTTTGTGCTAATGCTAAGGAACGGTCCAAGTGAGTGTTTTTCCCCTAGCAGTGGAGAGTAGATGCTGATTGAATCCTAGGAAATTGGCCAAGCGGGTGGACGACCTGATTCAAAATTCGAGTTCTCTCAAGGCACATCTTGTCCCCCAGATGAGTGCCCTTAGCAATGCTGTTCAGGAGCCTGTCAACTTTGCGATCTCTGTACGTTCTTCTCGGTCTGTAGTGTACCGCGACTAATGCTACTTTTAGCTTGCGCAACAAATCATGCCTCATCTGAGTGACGTCCGGAGTTCTAAATCTTCATTCCAGCTCACTACCATCGTAAACTTCGTCAAGCAAATTGCAGCGTCGACGGTGGGGGCTGATAAGAAGCCCGGCGCGTCTGCTTGGGAGGTCATTGGACAGACGATTACCCAGCTCACACTTCACGCGAGCGAACTACTGCCTCTGACAATGGAGGCCGAGAACGTGACGAGGAGTACGTCTCTGCTTCTATCTTTTCTCATCCGAGCATAATTTGCTGAGGAATCGGTTGCATCAGCTACTGGCGTCTCTCCTTGGCTTACCCGTGTCAACGAGATCAAAGCGAGCCTGGCCGTGAACCTCGAGGCTGAACGCAAGGTTGCCAAGCTGAATGACGAGATCCAGGGGTTAATTCGGAATCTGAAGACCAAAGATCAGGGTATTCAGGAGAGTGGGGTGAAGATCGAGTTGATGGAGAGGCGGATCGAGACGTATAAGAAGCAGGAGAACACGATGGATGAATTGCAGGCGGAGTTGGGTAAGGCGAGGAAGCAGGAGAGGGCATATGAAGAAGCGATGGAGCAGCTGCAGGCGGACATGGATGCACTGGAGCAGGAGAACGCGAAACTCAAGGTGGCTAGTGCTGGGCAAGAGCGACAAGGTGCGTGTCAGGAGTTTACGCTTGGGGAGTTCGGTGCTGATTATATATGTATAGCTTCTGGTCCCCAGCCTGCTGAGACGGAGAACATTGCTATTGAGGGCAGTTTCGAGACTTCTCATCTCCTGGAGCAGGTTGGTTAGCTTTATATGTTTTGCGGTCTATGCTGACAAGTTCTATTAGATTGATGCCCTCCGTGCTACAGTGCGATTCTTACGGACGGAGAATGGATACCTCAAGGGCCAGGATCTGCTTCGCGAGATCCAAGCGTTACCTCCTCTCCCGGAACCCATCAGCAGGATGCATACGCCACCACTTGTACCCTCCACGCTCTCCGACACTGACGAGTCCGATTCGGATTCAATAAATCCGCCGCCTCCACCAACATTGCGCTCGCTTGCGACGGAGACAAAGATGTTGTATCGGGACGTGATCAAGTTTTCCTCTTCTCCTCGCGTGGTCGATCTATCTGCATTGAATGCCAAGCGGACAGAAGGGAATGGCGGAAAACTATGGATGCCGAGGAAGAAGACTCCTGCTCACCATGTATTGGAACGTAAGCTGGAAGCGGAGAGATTGAGTAGACGGATGAAGGGATTGCTTGATAGAGCCAGTGCTATTGGGGAGCTATGATTTATTTCCTTTTCATGATACGCAATCATCTTATCGTTATACTTCGTTCTATAATCTACGCTTTCTATGTGGGTCCGAGCTTATTTTGGAAGGAGACGCTGACAAATAATAATTATCCTTCTCGTTCTTTGCCTCCAACTCCAACTGCAAATGTCGCTGAAAGTACCAAAGTCGAACAGTTTGCAGATTTTCAAGGATGGGTACAAGGTTGGATTCTATGATTTGGATTCTAGGAAAAGGAAACTGATTTGCTCTAGCACTTGCAAGGATTGGACGACGCGGTGCTGAGAAACATTCAGGCGGTGAACGAGCTTTCTGACCTGGTTAGGACGAGTTTTGGACCGAACGGCGCGTGTATTATCTGCGCTAATTGATGCTGAGGCTAATTTCTTTCATCGGGCAGGTCGTAATAAGCTACTGATCAACCATCTTGGTCGACTTTTCGTGACATCCGATGCGGCGACCATCATACGCGAAGTTGAAGTCGTCCACCCAGCGGCCAAGCTTTTGGTCATGGCATCACAGGCTCAGGAAGCTGAGATGGGAGATGCGACGAACATGGTCATCATTCTTGCCGGAGAACTTCTCAAAAAAGCAGAGCATCTCCTCATCATGGGTCTTCATCCTAGTGAGATCATTAAGGGTTACGAACTTGCATCGGTGAAAGCTCTATCGGAGCTTGAAAGTCAGTTCTAACCTCTAATTCGTTTGTGTTCAAATACTAATCGTTCACAAGAGCTATCCACGTTCAGCCTCCCAAGCCCTCTAACCCAATCCTCCCTCGCGTCTGCCCTCAAGCCTGCTATCGCATCTAAGCAATATGGCTTTGAAGACACGCTATCGGCCCTTGTGGCTGAAGCTGCTTTGTCCGTCATGCCCTCCAACCCGCATAATTTCAACGTCGACAATGTCCGGGTGGTGAAAATCATGGGTGGCAGTCTGGCTGGGAGCAAGGTTGTGCAGGGTATGGTATTTGGCAGAGAACCGGAGAGTGCGTCTGATCTATCCCTCTGATATTTCGAGTTGACCTAACATTGTTTTCAGGTGACATAAAAAAAGTGACAAACGCTAAAGTTGCAGTATACACGTGTGGGATCGATGTAGCTCAGACGGAGACGAAGGGGACTGTCTTGTTGAAGAATGCGGATGAGATGCTCAACTTTAGTCGTGGGGAGGAACAGCACCTCGAAAAGGTATTCTTAGTTGTCCCTTCCTACCTCCATCACCCGTTGACTGTTATGCAGATCATCAAAGAGATCGCGGACTCTGGCGTAAAGGTGATCATCGCGGGGTCTACTGTAGGCGAACTCGCGCTGCACTACCTCAACCGGTACCACATCGCACTTCTGAAAGTGCTTTCCAAATTCGACCTTCGTCGTCTTTCTCGGGTCGTTAACGCTACCCCTCTCGCCCGCCTAGGTGCACCGACACCTGAAGAAGCTGGGTTCGTGGACATATTCGAGACGACCGAGGTTGGTGGCGATCGGGTCACCGTTCTTCGCCAACTTGGACCCGGAGACGAGGGGTACGATTCCAAAACGCAGAAGGAGAGGAGTCGGACGGCGACCATTGTTTTGAGGGGTGCTACATCAAACCATCTTGACGATCTCGAGCGCGCGATCGATGATGGCGTGAATGTCATCAAGAGTCTGATGAAAGATGAGAGGTTGGTTCCTGGAGCGGGTGCTTCCGAGCTAGAACTCGCACGGAGGGTGGAAGTTTATGGCAGTGGGCTTAGGGGACTCGCCCAACATGCCGTGAAGAGGTTTTCTATGGCCCTTGAAGTTATTCCGAGGACACTGGCAGAGAATGCCCTCGGTGGCGCGGAGGGCAACGAGGTGTTGAGTCGGCTCTGGGCAAAGCATGAAGAGGAGGGTGGTGAGGCATGGGGTGTAGATGTGGAAGCTGAGACGGATGGGACACTCCTTGCGACCGAGTGGAAGATTTACGATTCATTGGCAGCGAAGACGTGGGCTATTAAGCTTGCAACAGAGGCGGCGACATCTGTCCTCGCCGTGGACAGTATCATCATGAGCAAACCCGCTGGGGGTCCGAAGGTACCACAGCAAGCGGGTAACTGGGACGAGGATGATTGAGCGTGGGCAAGGTCCACATAAAATAGAATATATAATGCTTCGTAATTGTATCATTTCGAATACGTGGAAGGCAAGTATGCACACAGAAGAAAGTCCACCAGAACAAGTATGGACTGGATCACGCACAACTTCCAAGCCTAACCGAGATAACAACCAAGACGCGACTCGTTTATTCGTACACCATCCAGGCTCGTTGAGGCCTCAAAAACTACGACTACTACACGTTCCATCCACCACCTCCACGACGTTCCCTCTGTAGGTTACTCTCGTCTTCCCAAGCGCCGGTTAAATTATTTTTATAGGAAATTATTTTTTTCTTGAAATTGATCAATCAATAGGAGGACACGTTGAAGATCCTATAATATCGGCGAGGGCTCGTTGAGGCCGTTCGATCTCCGCCCAGCCACTGGCAAGTACATCGATTAGTACCTGTAGTGGTCGGCCTTGTAGGGACCTTAGAGAGAGGGATGTAAGGTTAGTGTGTGACTGGGAGAAAGGGAGCTTGGACGAACCGTTGACAGGGATATCCAAGTACTTGCTCTGGGTCTCGCTTAAGACAGTAAGCTTGACGTTGAGCTGAGCGAGATGGGCACGGGCGACCTCCTCGTCGAGCTCTTTGGGGAGCATGTGTACGCCCAGAGGGAACTTCTCAGGAGTGGTCCACAGAGCGATTTGGGCGAGCGTCTGGTTAGCGAAAGAGCAAGACATGACGAAGGAGGGGTGGCCAGTGGCGCAGCTGAAGGGAAAAAGAGATAAGGTCCGGAATTTGGTGAAAAAAGAATGTGGGAGACTTACCCCAAATTGACGAGACGCCCTTCAGCGAGGAGGAGGATGTGACGACCAGAAGGCATAGTGTATCGGTCGACCTGGGGCTTCACGTTGGAAACGGATTTGGCGTTAGCCTTGAGCCAGGCGACATCAATCTCAATGTCGAAGTGGCCGATGCTGGGAAGACAAAGTGATAAACAACATGATGGTAGAGGAGCAAAACATAGTTCCTTACTTGCAGACGATGGCATCCTCAGGCATAACCTCAAAGTGCTTGCCGACAATAATGTCCCTGTTACCGGTAGTAGTCACGAAGATGTTTCCGCGGGGAGCAATCTCCTCCATGGTGGTGACTTCATAGCCAGCCATAGCAGCCTGAAGGGCATTGATGGGATCTATCTCAGTCACAACTACGCGGGCACCATAGGACTTGAGAGACTCGGCGCACTAAACAAGACTGTTAAAGACATTCAAGAAACATGCACTGGCCGAACTTACACCTTTACCAACATCACCGAAGCCAGCGACGACGGCGACCTTCCCAGCGAGCATGACGTCGGTCGCGCGCTTGATGCCGTCAACGAGAGATTCACGACATCCGTAGAGGTTGTCAAACTTGGACTTTGTGACGGAATCGTTAACATTGATGGCAGGGACTTTGAGCTTGCCGTCACGGAAGGCCTTATAGAGGTGATGAACACCGGTGGTGGTCTCCTCAGAGATACCGCGGATGCCTGTGGGATCATGACTGAGTCAGATATCATAGAAAGCCGACCGGAGAAAGATATATATACCTGGAAGGAACTGGGGATACTTCTCGTGGACGATGGTGGTGAGGTCGCCACCGTCGTCAAGGATCATGTTGAGAGGTTGGCCGTTGGTGAAGCCAGCAACGGTCTGCTCGATACACCAATTGTACTCCTCTTCGGTCTCGCCCTTCCAGGCAAAGACTGGGACGCCAGTTGCGGCAATACTAAAGAAACACCGAGAAGTAAGAGCGGGTAATCATAACACGGGAGGTAGTATACACACGCAGCGGCGGCGTGATCTTGGGTGGAGAAGATGTTCTAAATTAAGGAAAAGAGGCATTGGTATGGGGAGCATAGAGCAAAGACAGAGATTTACGCAGGATGACCAAGTAACTTCGGCTCCAAGGTGCGTGAGTGTCTCGATGAGAACGGCCGTTTGAATGGTCCTAAAACATGCAAAATGAGAGAGCGATCAGATAGAAACGTCTAAAGAGTCATACATGTGAAGACATCCAGCAATACGAGCGCCCTTCAAGGGCTGGGAAGGGCCGTACTAGATGAAGATAATCAAAACGAGATCAGTGTTGATCTTGAGCGGGGAATTCAAGGATGTTAGCCCAACTTTTTTGCGGAGGTACATGAGGCCAGGCATCTCATTCTGTAGTTCATGTTAAGGATGAGAAACGTGTTTCAATGAGGAAAGTACGCTACAGACCTCTGCGATTTCGATCTCTTTGCGACCGAAAGCGGCGAGCGAAACATCTAAGCAACGGAATATCAGGATACACCAGAAATATTGGGATGAGTTGTAAAAGTTTACCAGCAACCTTGAAGACCATTTTTGATAAGTGGGGAGATGGTGGTAGGAAGGTAAGCGGGTGGTCCGTTTTTTCTTGTCCCCACTTTTTTTTTTTTTACATACAATCGGTACACGTGATTAGTGGCGGTGCTTCCTGGCGCATTCCCCGCCTCGATGGCACAGGCTAGCATTACGAACGGCGACGATGACAACTGTCAGATAGCAGAGATAATCCAATACATGTGCACCGTACGGAGAACTAAAAGGTCTACGGTCAACCCATCCTCCACTGCGCTCCCATTTCTCGTCTCCTCAGGGTGTCTGTACTCATCTCTCTCCGTCTGTTTTCCATACCCATCTTCATTCCTCTAGTTGTCCTGGAAAACCCGCAGTAGAGATCACTCGTGTTGTAGATGTTAACGCTAAAGGGGAAATAGTAATCCCCTCAAACATTCAGTAAGTAAGCTACCACACTTCGCTTTCGATGTTTCCTTCATTCTTTGTCTCCAGAGATGTCCTTCCGAAGGGAAAAACCTGGGCTGATGTCATTCGCTACGATGCGTCTGGCCGGAAGCAGTGAGCTCTTTCGCTGTGCGCGTGTCGATCACCAGCGCCATCGCGATTTTGAGTGTTCGATATGCTTTGTTCACGCGAACGGAGCATCTCCACTACATGCACATCATCAACGTGATCCCATCCCGGTAATGTCGTGGCCGAGTCACCCTCATGTCGGTCCGTGCAAAGTCTCTTTCCACCATCACCGCTGGCCGATCAGGTCAAAGCACTGCTGTCTCCACCAGAAGCCTTCCGTTGGATGACCGCACTACACTCTTCTACGTTACTATCTGCTCTTTTTTGATCTCCGTTGCCAATCTATTATTCTGCCTTGTACCTTTCAGAGGTCTTTGTGCCCCTTCTCTTTCTTTAATCGTTCGCACCTACCACGTTGGCACGGTAAAATGCACCAGTGATCGACAGTCTCCAGCGCCCATCTTGAACTTCTTGCCTGGGTGGAAAGAGACACCAGGCACGATGACGACTAACTGATCTTCTCTTAAGGGTATGCCCGGCAACAACAACAACGGGATCCTTGTTCTCACCGGAGAACACCAAACCGTTTCCCGAGAACGCCCTGCAAAATCAACGCCACTTCCTACAATCACTTTTCGCACCACCATAAACCGCTGGCCAACTCCTTTCCTCAATTTCCATTTTTGTGGTATTTCCGAAACTATGCATATCCCTCTCGTTTCGGAGGGATCGCTCATGATCGGTGACATGTCTGGAGCAGGGCTGGACATAGGATGGATGGGCCTGTAAGATGGCTTCAGATTGCTTGATCTACAGAGGGGCGGCCCTAGCGGTGATTCTACCCTTGTAATGTTCCTTATCATGCCAGCCCAGAGATCTGCGCGTACGACGCTATGTTGTTGACACGTAAATCTCCATTTTGACGTGCTCTTGGGGAACTCATTACCATCTTTAGGTGCAAATCATCGGGCTCTGAGTGTCTTGGTCCTTTTCGCGGACAAAATTGGATCTACTGAATGATCAAGATATCCATCACTGTTGGATGTCCCTCTTGCTTAACATGCGTCACTCGCGGCGATGTGATCACTCCCCGTGTACAGCCCGTCGTTCTGTGGCCTTCACGAGTTGTCAACCTATTGTGGATTTCCTTCACGACCCCCTTTTAGTGTTCTTTGATTTCTGGGCTTTCAAGATTGACCGCATCCATCGTCCAGGCAGCTAACTGAGGTTAAAGCCGGTGCAGTTGTCCACAAAGTCTGCTTGTTGCCTTGACCTTCTAACTCGTTCCCTCTTTTCCACCTGCGATATCTGCACCGCCCAATCATGCAGACTCCTCAAGACTTTGAAAACTGCAACTGGTTTGGCATACCAGCAGATGCTCTACCTGATATTAAAGTCGAAGCGCAACCCGCCGATTTCTCATTGTTTTCACCTCCCTCTTCACCTTCACAGCGTTCTTTGTCTGCGTCTTCCTCGGCTACCACGAACACCTCCCTTTGTCGGAGACGTACATCTACATTGGCTAGTCCAAAACGAGTACGACCTTACCCTGCTGTGAACCCACGGTCCCATATCGACCCTTCTTCAACGACACTCAAAATGACGACAGCTCCCTCGTACGGTTCCCAATGGGCGAGAGGCAAATCTAGATCTTCAGATGAAGCGGGCCCATCATATAACAGCTTCACTAGCATGCCTGTATGCGCGTCTTTCTTTCTTTCTTGCTCTTGACCTGACAGCTCTATCCTGTTTCAGCAGCAACAGCAGTACAGCGGACGAACGCCATCGTCTTCGCTGACTGGTGCCATGGGTGACCAAGTACATCACGCTCGGTATCCTGGGTCTCCTTCTCAAGAAATGGCGTGGTCCTCTGTGTCACAGCAACACCCCATGTACTCCGATCCCTTGTTCCAGGGACAGAGCGCATACTTTAGACACTCTCCCGAATCCCTTTCCCCACCGACACCGTTTATGACCGAAGTGTTCCCTCAGAACAGCCCGCCGTACGGGATAGCCCACAACATTCCATCTCCTTCGGCTGGTTCCTCTGAGTCGAGCATAACTCCTACAGACGATGTCCAGCATCTACGTCGTCGAATTACGCAGCTCGAACAGAAGATTATGCAAGACAAGGAGCGCATTGCGGCGCTAGAAGCCCAATTAGGCAGCTCCCCGAGATCTTCGGTGGGTCCTGCTCCTCCTCCCTCGGCGGCATTCCAAGCATCGTGGAGAGCACGGTCGGAAGCTCGGATCCGTCAATTCTGCTCTCTGAACCGCGCGGGTAATGCTCTCTGTTCATGGCACGATTCGCGTCGGGAGCGGAGGATTCATCCACCGAGGATGGCGCCTCCGGGGTATCTCAATTGTGGGTGCACTTTTGAGGAGGCCCTGTTCGAGGAGAGCCTCTCGAGACATGGGGTGGGGAGCTACTTGCCAGGGGATTCCGTCAGGATGGACCCAGCGCTGAGGAATCCGCTATTGAGGTTGTTACAGGGGCGGTACGGGTACAGGGACGGTGACTTTGAGAGGAATCCTGTGACTGGAGACTGGATTGAAGGCGAGGGACATGAGAAGTGGGAGGCGATGGTCTCGGGGGGCGTGTTGACGAATCCGAGGAGGCTGAGGATTCAGGAACATGAGCGGCGGTAAGAGACTTTCATGAACAAAAAACGAACTTGGACGAACCTGGACACTTTTCACCCCTTCTCAAATCATCATACATCCATTACTCTTGTCTTGCATTGGACGATCCATCCACTCCACATAATTCTTGCATCTACACTCGCTTTTCATCGCTTTCGGACGTATATCATATCATATCTTGTTATAATCCGTCCTCATCTGTATTCCCCGTATTGCTCATCCTCCCGTATACTACCAGTTGTTTCTAGATACCACCTAGCCTTACAAAGTAGTAATTAGGTCTCGCATTGTACATATCATCCACATTGTTGTAATACTTAGTACAGTCGCCCGGGAATATAATTGTCTTGTGTTGCCCTCTGATATCTTGGAGCCTATGCAGTTCTTGACAAGTCGAAGAAGGCCAAAACTTGAAGAATTCGCATGGATTTGCGTGGATCAGGCATCCAAGGGATATCATGGTACGAGGCAGAAGAATTGTGGCGCACGTGTTCAGTGACAGAGTGTGACGTGACAATCTTGCTTTCCTCATGCCATGATCCTTCTTCTCTGGCTCGCCCACTTCACTCTTCCCGTGCTTTCGCGCTCAACGAAGGACGCTATAGGTGTGCTATATTCTATTTTCTCCTTGACGCCAAAAATGATGATGGTGGAGGAGGAGACGGGTCATTACAGGATCCCGAGGTTTCTGCTGTGCTACATGGTCAAGGTAACGCGTCTACCAATCGAATACAAGTACACTTTCTTTCTTACCGTACATCATTCTCCCCAAGATGCGCTGGGTCGCCTCGAACAGGGATCTGATTGTTTCCGCCGTGCAGCTGGGTTGATCCGGGTGCGATGTGGCCAAGTAGATATGGATGAACAAGAACGCGTTCGTGGTGAGTGTTCCCATTACCACAGCTTTTTCGACGCTGATATGCTATGTTTTTTTATTAGCTGCCATATCTATGACCCTGTGTGAGCTGGCGACCGCGAAGCACCATTCTTCTCCCCTCGAGTGTGCTTCTTTTTCCTTGGAGCAACTCCATCAACATTCAGCACAGCTTGTAGAACGGCAGGGAGAGTGTGTCGAGTGCGTTGTGCACCCTTTTCACTCCTGGAAAGGCACTTACCTTCACTGACTCAGCGCGCTTTCTCGGAGCGCACAATTCTGGTCAAGCTATTCTGGATATCTTCGCGAGATTCGTGAGCGCTTCCTTTGTTTTGAGTGCGAGGAAGCTCGGGCTCTGATTCGCCCTTCTTCACAGCCCAACTTTGCTTTTCATTTCGACGTTGGCATGATATAGGTAAGGGGGGACGCAATTTTTCTAGCGATGCGCTGACGACCGTGAAGATACGGCCAAAGAAATTTACCGGAACATCTCCCAAGAAAAGATGGCCTTGATTCAACTTCTCGTCAACCGTGAAAGGACCTCTCGAGATCATCTTGATTCATGGGAACTTCATCTTTCGGTGAGCCGCCTGCATCCCGCATCAGCGATATCCTCTCACTGCGTCGTTTCTTAGGAGATGCAAGATGTGACCGTGCTGCTTCAGAGCTCTTATGACCGATTCCAATCCATCCCCAACCACGTCAACTCGTTGCTGAATACGGGGTTTGAGAAAGTGATGATGATGTTAGTTTCGCTGTGCTCGTTGCTAATTCTCATCTAGGCCCTCTCGTTGTTCTCAACGTCGCTCGCGGAGCTCGTGAATCGATCTCACGAAGATCACGGATTCGTTGTTCAAAGGGTTCGTTTGCAGTTTCTAGCGAGATCTGACCAATGTTTAGATCTTTTGCAGATCGATGCGGCTCTTTCACGCGCCTCCGAGGCGGTGCGTTATTATCAATCCGTGTCATATCTTTTTACTTACTTAGCCATCGCAGCACGCGCAGTCTTTGCAAGGGACATTGACTCATTTCCAGCAACATTTGATCCCCTTCCTAGATGACGCATCTTCGCAGTTCACACGCCAGAGTGAAGAGGCTTTCGTCCTAGCCGTGATAGTTCTTTTTTCGTGGTTCAGACGGATCCGACTCATCTTCCATGTCGATAGAATTATGCACGCGAACATTGGCTCGGATTAACCCAAGAATTTGCAACCATGCGGGAGGTACGCTTTTTCATGTTGTCTCATTCTAACGAAACAACAAATCTGTTCCCTCAGTCGGCCAAGCAGCTTTCCGATGTCTCTCTCCAAACCATTGATGCGCTCACGGTATCGTCCCAGCACATCAATACACTCCAAAAGACACAAGAAGATACGACCGAATCTGCTTCTCGCCTTGCCCAAAGTTTATCGCTACTCACGCTCATGGTCCAAGATGATATATCAAAGATAAATGTCTCTGTTTCTCAGCTCAAGCAACAAGCGGAGTTTGTGGGACCGAGATGGTGGCAAGATCAATGGATGAAGAAGATCTTTGAGATTCTCCTTCACCGTATGTCTTCTGTTTTGTCTCATTCATTGCCCCAGCTCATTCTTTGGACATAGTTGATCCTTCTAGTAGTGCTTATCTTGCTCAGCTCCCTGTCTTTCGGATTCTTTCTGTTCTGTCTCTTGTGTGCTACCGTCTGCTACAATATTCCATGTCTGGGCTAATGGTGAGCTTGTTTTTAGTTCCTGTCAATTTCTCTGAGTAATATACTCATTCTTGTTGTCTCAGAGTATGCTTATTGTCTTTTTTTCATTCCGGAAGTATCTCTGTGGTCCAATATTGTCGTCCCAAACAATTGAGTATGTTTTTGCAACAGGCCCTTTTTTGCTTTTTCTCACATCTTGCCTCTCAGACCAATGAATAAAAGCCAACTTGCTTTGAATGATATTTCTCAGTCTGTGTACTACCAGCTTCCTGCATCTCCTACTTGGATGGATCCTCGTCTCACTCGTACTGGCCTCAGTTACACCAGCCGTTCTACTAGCCAGCCTACAAGATTTTCTCGCATACCAGATAGACTTTGTACTTGACTAATTGCTTAAACAAATAGCATGTAGTTATTAATTGTAGCAATAAATTGGCATAAGTGGTATAGTGTATATTATACAAACAGTAATGAACATACTATGTCACATGATGCTTATATGCTAATTAATTGATGACAGCTATTTGTTATAGCTTAATTAACATGGCTACCTTTGGTGGCTAGCAATAGCTCAGAATGAAATAAGATAATGACTAAGCTGGTCACTTAATGTTAACTGGTCAATCTGTAGTTTCAATGTTGACGACATTGTTTGCTGTCCTATAGCACAACTATAGCCTCATAATTACATAGATAGTAGTAGATAAGTAATAAAATGTGTGTGTACTTTAGATAGGTAAAATAACTGATTAATCTTCCATTTCCACATTGTCTACCTTGTGCCAGTCTACCATGATGGGAATCACATTCTGAGACACACCCTCATTATTGTGATCTCCACCCTCATCTTCTAGCAGCCTACAATACTCTCTGAAAGCTTCTTCCAATGCCTCCTGCTTCTCAGCAAGTCTAGCAATATGTGACTTGAGGGAAATCTTGATCTTCTTTCCCCACATGTAATGAAGCTTCTTGAGCTAGATGTCAAGCTTGGAACATATCTTGCCCTTGATCTCTCCTATAAACTGAATGAGATCATTTGAGTTTAGCATTGCTACTATCTCTGCTTCCTTCCTTGCTTTCTTCCTCTCTCTCTCTTTCTTTATTTCTGCAAGTTTCTGGTCAAATTCAGCCTGCTCCTTCAACTACTATTTTTCGAGGCCTGACACATCTATCTCCCTTATCTTCTTTATGATAAACTAATAGTCTTCCTTATTAAAGAATGTATTGATGAATGCTTGTATATGATTTCAAGTGAACATCATCAAGGCATTGTTCTAATA
>RZIO01000018.1:1317820-1329567 GCA_004338095.1 Gloeostereum incarnatum
TGACATTACTGAAATAAAATTGTTCTATGACTCTGGCAAAGATGTGAGAAGAGTCATAGCAAAATCAGCATCCTTAAATTTTGAGCCTAATGCTGCCAGTTCCTGCTGATATTGCTGCATCATGTGGATATGTGCCTCAATATTAGCACCTTTAGCACATTTAGCACAGAAAAGTTTGCAGCATGCCAGCACAATATGAATGACCTCCTTCTTCTGATATATCTCTATGAAAGTATCCCATGCCTCCTTGTTAGTTCTATACTCTGTAATATATACGAGTACTGCATTAGTGCATTAGTGACTCACAATCTTATTGCTGATAGTGCTACCTGATCTTTCTTACTCCATGAGTCCTTTTCACTCTGTGCTGCACTAGCTGCTGGTTTCCCTTTCTCCTCACTGCTTATTAGCTATCAAGATGTTAGTCATCTTGACTTTCCATATAGGGAAATTGTTGGCACCTTGAAGAAGCTTAATATAGTACTAGTCATCTGACTATCAGACATGATAGAGTTCTATTTGAGTATATCAACTGTAGCATGAGAAATTGTCTCTAGATGTTCTAGCTGAGGGTGAGTAAGAGAAAATGGGTAATATAACTGTTTTTAGTTAGAGCCAGGGCCTATAATTGACAATAAGGACAGAGCCTACAGCTCATCCTTGTATACTTCTACAAAAAGCATTCTAGAATATTCTATAATTATCTACTAGTAAGTATTGCTCAAAGTGTTTGTAAGAATATTAGTAATAGTACTGCACACAAGCTCTAGGCAGAATTAGACTCTTCGCAAGGATTCTCATGCCTCTAAGTACCATCTTCAACACCAGTTGAGCCTTCAAAATATGTTTCTTATTTGCTCATTTTCCTATTATAAATGCTAGAGGTTTAATTAAGCTAGAAGGAGGTAGGTGGGTGATAGAGTGAGATAGGAGATTACTAGGCCAATGCACCTGTGCATTTAATAGCCATATCTCCCAAGTAAACAAGAGAAGAAGATGTTCAGATCCATCTTTATTACAGCCAACAAGCATATTAATTCTTGATTTATCAGCCTTATGACTGGCAATTGCCTCTGTGCAGAGGCCATAATTAGGTATGGCTTTGCAAATAAATGCTGTTTTATCAACATTAAAGATATTCTTAGGTGAGAACAAATAAAGAATCCCAGCAATATGAGCTCATTCAGCTTTAACATTTGCAAGATTATCTGAAGAAGCTTTACCATGCCTTTGCTGCTTCTGAATGTGATATCTGAACCTATTGTAAAAAAGTGAGTGATAAGCAGCAGTGCTAGAAGAAATTTAAAATCAGCATGTACACTCTCTTAATCTCTAGTAGGATCTTCAGCAACTCTTCAAACTAATGATGTTTCTTTAGTATATTACGCCAGTTGGAGCCTGTCTTTTCTCCTCCATTGATTTAAACCAGATCCAGAGTGCATATTCAACCTCAGAACATATCTCTCCAAGCAAAGATCTTAAGCTAGTTAGCATAAGTATTATTAGAATAACCATGCTTTAGCTTTATAGTAGCAGATGTTCAAGGTGCATTAGCAGGCTGCTTCACCTTCTTGGAAGGCTTATATAGGGCTAGCTTGCTTCAGACTTTTTATGTCTTCTCAGAAGCAGTAATAGGGGCAACTTTAGGTGTTATAGCAGTGTTGTGCCAGTTACTAACTGGTTGTAAAGGTTGGTGATAGTTATGATTGGTCAATGAATGGTCATAGAATGACTATGACTACAACTTCATTCAGGCCATAAATAAGCCCCATATATGTAATCAATCCTAGCACTAATGTATTATACTATATCTCTATATTACTATTCCTGTAATAATATATCTTCTGTAGTCTTATCAAGCTCATTGTCTACATTACTGTCACTATCTATAGCTAGAATGTCATATAAACTAAGTTCTTTATTATATGAACATTTGGATATTACCTCATACCACTCCACCTACAGAAGTACCCCAAAATTGAATATCTGTGAATTTCTGCATTGTCAATATTATCGAGGTTAAGCTATACAATCTGTTCTTAAATTAGTTGCTGAAAGTTTGATAGAGGATATGCAGCTTGAAAATTACTACTAGTTGACTTACAATCAGAACTCTTATAAGAGTTAGACTCTAACTCTGAATCATCTTAGGCTGATGCTAGCTTAATATAAGTAAAAAATTAATATGAAGGTGAGTGTTCAGTAAATACCTTATACTAGAGATGGTTGCACAGCTAAAGACAGTGTCATATCTTCTCCAAACTTTCTCTTCAGCCTAGAATGTGTCTTGCTGGTCTCAAAAGATGTTTGGATCTGGAAACAGGCTTGGACCTGCTAGACCCAATGCTGAGAAATTAAAAGGAGTATTAAAGTTTATTGCCTCAGATACAGGTGTTAGAAAAGAACTATGATCTCTACACTTTCTACTCTCTGAACTACCCAGGTAGACAGGTATTTTAAGAATATGATCTTGATCAACATGATTGTAGATATCTTGCAGCTGTCTAGAGCAATTGCAAAAATGGTTTAATAGAATCACTGAAGCACTTCAGAGGTTTGAGATTCCCAGACTATGGGAATTTTTATTGAGCTAGATTCTATATGAAAGAATGCATAATAGACTTTTACCTTTCTATAAGGTTTATAGTGGAGGGATCCTTCTGGGCAACCAATAGATGGCCATAGAAATAGTAGCACCACCAGCAACTATTCCTATAGTAGTAAGCCATGATGGAGATAAAAATGGGAGGTCAAAAAGTTACCAGACAATCCATTTAAACAGGACATAAAAAGTAAGGAAAGAATCAGATAATAGTAGCTCTAGATCCCATAATACTATAAAGCATCCAAAAGCAAAGATTGTGCACTGATAATACCTTGATAGACACAGAAAGTTTATTATATTAAAATCAGAGCCAGTGTCAAGATAAGAGAGCTACTGTATAATTAATAAGATAAAATAGAAAGCTATAGGCTTATACAATAGTATTGGATGGACATGAGATGGACAAAGTATGCATGCTCATCAAGGAAGAGGAAGTATCACTGAGTCATTATAATTTGTAGGAGAACAGCTCCTGAATTGGGCCTTGAAATTCTGGGGCAATAAAAATACTGATACTGGATGGTGATGGTCATTTGACTGACAGTCAGTGAATGGTTGCGATAAAAATTATGGTTATTCTGATTGACTATCACAAAAAGTCAATAACTGGCCAATACTATGTTATAGTAGGGTAGAATGGGATGTTGAGAACACATTGACTTTATTTCAGCTGGTTTTATAGCCATTTACAGTCTATTGTTCTTGAATATAGGTTGTTACAAGACCTTTTTAAGACAATTAAATGTCAGATTCTCTCAAAAACAATATAAGTACATTTTTTTTAGTAATGCATAAAGCTCCCACAAGGTCATGCATTATATGGTATGTGTTATGTATGTGTTCTGCCTGCCTACCTCCCTCAGAGAAGCTGAAATGCCATGCAATATGGGAATCATGCATTACCAGAACATGTATTCTAAGAAGTTTATCTATACCACTAGCCCTCCTATTTCAAATTAAACAGGGAAAATCAGTTGGAAAATAGCTTCTAGATATATTCTATTATTAGACATTGCGATATTCAAATGCAGGTACTCCAGGTTCAGACATATCAATAATAGTCTTAGTGTATTCCTTTTCCCGAGCCTCATCCACAGACAGCACCTCTGCTTCAGCCAGTCCCAGGGTCTTCTTGAGGTATGGCAGAATTTCAGTAAGCACCAAGCTTTCAGAGAAGGGCAATGTTCTCCTGAAAGCTGTCTCAGCACCAAACTGTGCCATCCGCTTCTGTCCAATTTATGAGCTCATCAGCAATAGAGGCGAAGTTAAATAGACACACCCTTGAATATTTGAATGAAAGGCATTGCCCGCTTATCCTTGATCAAATCACTGGACTTCAACAGGTCGCGCACCTTGCTGTCGTCAACCTTGCCTGACGCCTCGTTATACGCCTCCTTCACGACACGTACGCATGAGTCCTGCCACTCGGGGAACGATGTCGCAACATATACCCGAACCGCCTTCGACTTCTTGGGGTCGAAGATGACGTCAGAAGTACCCTTCTTGCCCTTGCTCTTGTTCATCATCTTCAACAGAGCAGCCTCCGCGTCACGGATGGTCTTGATCGTGCCGCGCATATACTGCCCTGCTTCGATTAACGAACGGTCGACAGGTTCAGGTGGCGTGGGCCACCGAGCATGTTGGATGGACTTTGGCTCTTTGAGAATGGCGGACCATATATGCTCAGCAAAGTGAGGAGCGATGGGCGTGGCCAGCAACGCAGCAATGCGAATCCAGTAGAAGACGAGGTCGGAGTGCATGCCGATGTCTTGCGTGACTTCTCGGTACCAGTCGCGGGTGCTCTGCAGCTCGTAGAAGCCATATTTCAACGCCTCCTTGTAGTTGTAGCTACGAGAAGAAATGTCAGATCGGGAGAACTCGAGAGAACCGCGACGTACTTTGTGTATGCACCCTGCGTAATATTGATTAACTCCTTTATCTCGTTCCGGAAGATCTTGTCATGGAAAGAATCCTCGGGACCGTGTCGCAAGTTGGGCTCCTCCTTCACCATATCCTAGAAGAGATGTAAGAACGACTGATGGAGTGAGAGAAAAGCCTCGCACCTCACACCATTGCACCAACGTATGCACCCTCAAAATGTTCGCATTCGCGGTCTTCTCCTCAAAGTTAGCATCATCCTGACCATCGCCAGCATCCGCCAACGACAGCCTCGTCGCGTCCGCACCAAACTTCTCCACACACTGCCTAAGAGTCAAGAAGTTCCCCTTGCTCTTGCTCATCTTCTCTCCGTTCAGCAATAAATGGCCGTTGACACGCATGCTCAGTGGCCACTTGTCCTCTGGGAACAACGCGACGTGGTTGTAAGTCAGGAAGGTCAAGTTGTTTGGGATCAAGTCTTTGGCAGAAGAACGGATGTCAAAGGGGTAGAAGTACTCGTACTCGTGCTTCAACGCATCGGCCTTTTCTTGGGGAAGAGGAGCCGGAGATGGCCAGGGGCCGTTAGAGAAGACGTACTCCCAGACTTCGTCAGTCATCTGGTCGGGGGTGATGCCCAAGGGTCCGGGCTTACTTCCATCGATGCTGTTCTCTGTAAGCAAGATCAGGCCAGAATGGAACGAGATACAACGAGGACGGACCATGCAGCAACTGAGCAACGGTGTAGTAGCTCATATAAACAGTCGAATCACTCAGCGACTCGACCAAGAACTGCGGGTCCCAAGGCAGCTCCGACCCCAGCCCATATGTTCTCGCACACGCCCATTTGTTCAGCCAGGCCAAAGTTCCCGCAAACGCGTTCCTCGTCTCGGGGCTATAGAACTCCATGCGGTCCTGCAACCTTATCAACGAGCTGTCAACCCCTTGCGCACTCAACCTGCACTGCGAAGAACCACTCACCTGGCCGTCTGCGCCCTCCACTCGGGTTCTCCATAGTCCAGATACCACTGATCCATCAACGCAACGACACATTCATCCGAGCTCCTCGAAATGATCAGCCCCTCCGGCTCCGCATATGCAAATGCAAGACCAGCGTCGATCATCTGCTGCCTGACTTTGGGCTTCGCATCCTGCACGCTTTCGCCCTTGAAATCTCCAACCAACATCTTTCCAAAGTAGAAGCCTTCCTTGTACGCGATCTCCTTCGCCTCTGCGAGCTGCTTGGTATCCTTCTGAGACTGGATCTTCAGTTGCTTGACAAGGGCGGGCGCGAGGAGGTCTCCGTACGTGGGCGTGGTGATGACAGGTAGAGGCTCGAACGCAGCCCATGCCGGGTCGATACCATAGAATTCGGCTTTCTTCTGGAGGTCAGTCAAAGTTTGGAAATCGTCGGGAGAGTCGGAGGGGACGGATGTGACGACACCGGTGCCCTACTCAAATCGGTTCAATGCCGGGAACGGAAAAGTCAAGAGAACAACACACCTTGGTGGCCACAATGTTTTCCATCGGCAAGACGTACACCTCAGGGTTAACCGAAAAGGGAGCCTTGACCTTGGTCCCCACCAGCTTCGAGCCATCGATCTCTACCAGCTGATCGACGAGCCCACGTTCTGAGGGAATTCCCTGGAAGGCCATATTACGCGCCGAACGATATGTGCACAGGAAGGCCTCCTTGTCGTTCATCGCAAACACCCCATACTTGATTGTCGTCCCAACAAAACAATTCGTCTGTCCATACCTACCCTCTCCTCCGTCAGACCACCGATCAGGCAGGAAAAAGACACTCGCAAGAACTCACATTGTCTCTGGCCTCAACGTAGCAGCAACCATAAAAACCTTCCTCCTGCCAACCTTACTCTCAATCGCCTCCTTCGCCTTCGGACTCCAATCTACCACCTCTAGCTTCACGCACGTGTACTCCTGCGGGCCCAAAGCCTCTCCATCCGATCGATCGTGGTCCATGCAAGGTTGGCCGTCCTTGGGACTGTAGATGGTGTATCGTTCTCCGAACTTGACTTTTCCGAGCTTATGAAGCTTGTTCATCTGCCATCGGACGAAGGAATCATAGTAAGGGTTCGCTTTAGTGGTCATGAAGGAGCGCCGCCAGTCGATGCGGGAGCCAAATGAGTTGTTATCGGCCTGCGAGCGTAAAGTAATCATGAGAACGCGTGTAGACGCGACGAGTCTGGCAGGGGACTCACGATAGCGATGGGAGGGAAATAGGTCAACCAGTAGAGAGGGTCTGCAAACTTTTTGATCTCTAGACGAGGGACGCCGATGGACTCCATGATTTGGAACTGGTAGGTATGGCCGGTAGATTTGGCAGCTATTTTTCCCTTCTTCCCCTTGGACTTGTCGAGGGGACCGGCTCGGACAGCCTCCTCTTTTTCTTTCTCCTCCGCCTCCTTGTCTAGTTTTGCTTTTACCTGCTCGTAGTGTTCGAAGTTTTCACCGAAGAGCTCCATCTCGCGAATGATCTTGTCCGATGAAGCCTGCAAGAGGAGGGTAAGTGATGTCGAGAAGGGTAGGGCGTGCCACGTACATACCTTGATAGGCATGCCAGTGACATGAAATCCATGAGGGAACAAGACCCTCTTTCCGAGCATTCGCTGGTAACCGGCAGCAAACTCGATCTTGGATATGGTAAAGGCATGGCCGAGATGCAAGCTTCCGTTCATGTAAGGGTAAGGAAAGTTGCCAAACCATTTCGGAAACTTTTGATGAACCTCTTCCTTTGAAAGACCTCTGAGCTCGTCAGAAGATGGCGCGTTTACTTCAAAGATACGTTCGTCGGCCCATCGATCCTGGTATCGTTTCTCCAGAGATGTCAAAAAATCTCGCTTGCCGGTCTGTGCGAGTTCGATTGTGTTTGCCATGGTCGAATATGGGGAGGAGAAGAATAGTGTACAGGGACGACTCGAAAGTCTTTTGACGGAAAGGAAGAGACCAGAAATCGTTGCGTCAATCGATGGCTAGAAAAAACAACAAAGGTGGTATGACTCGGTGGCGGTGCATCTCGACTGTAACTTTGACTGCCTTTTTGACTCCTCCTCTGAAGCCTCTAATTAATATACCTGGAAGGTCCATAATATCTGCTATCTGAATCTGGGCCCACTTTTCTGACTCTCTGAACGTGTTGGACGCGTCTTTTTCTGCGCTCATTGAATACTCTTTGGCATTTACTTTCGTCTCTGTCTTCACCCAAGGCCTCGTGTGTAGCTTACCCTGTCGGATCACACATACCTACCTCCAACCTCGTGTTTTGCCCCAGAAATCTAGTCCGATCACTCATCTCCAAAGTCACTGCGCTGGCCATGGCAAGGGTAAATATCTCGGCCTGACCTCTGCCTTCCTCTCTTCATTCCTCCCACCATGAATGATGATTATTCTGACCTTGGGGACCCCCAGCCGTCCTTCGTTCGTCCCCTCGATACCGACGCTCGAGCGACCTTCTCTCGTCGGAATAATAGTCATAACAGTGTCCGCTCATGGCTAACCGTCCAGCAAACCCCTCCTGCATCTGTCCCTAGCGTCCTTCCCTACAACCCTCAGACACAGAATCGGCGTTCCCGAGAGCTCCGCACCACAAATCCCGATCCCGAAGATGACTACATGAACATCCCTCAAAACATCTCGGGCGTTGACATGTATCCCAAGAAACGGAAGGGTGGCGGCCACATGGGAGTCGGCTTTGTTGCTGGCTTGAGGCGAGTGTTCCGCAGACAGCGACACGCACCCTCGCCAGGCTCGCCCGATCGACTTCACACGGGGAATACTCTACCACCGTATACTTCCCCTCTCCGTGAATCACACGTAGAACGGGAGAACCTCCCTCCTTCTCTTCTTCCGGGAGGAACCCACCACCACCCTCACCCTCCGCATAGGAACCCTAATTTTCATGTCTCTCCGCCCTCTCCGGAAGTTCCGAGATACCAGCCTCAGGCTGTTCAGTCCGTCGAAGAGGAACGGACCCATTCCTACCCTGATTTTGCCATGTCTATGCCTTCTCCTCAACCTGCTCCACCTGAGTCTACTATGGGCGACGTGACCGCAGTTCCCATCCCTACTGTATCTCCTAGAGCCAGTCGCACAGAACGCTCCATCCTTCTTTCTCAGCACCCGACCCCTCATTCCTCGTTGCACCGAAGCAGCGCCCACACGCACCATACATCTCCGCCTCTCCCAACGAACCCTATACACCCTCGCACGCCGACTCCGGCCGCGAACCGTCCGCCTTCGATGCTCGCTCGCCCTCCCCCTGCGCCTGACTACCTTCGTATGTCCGCGAATCCATCCTCCCCTGCACTCACGCCTTCTTCTTCCTTCTCCACTGAGCTTAACAACCCTGTGCAGAACTTTTTTTCCCGCCTCTATTCAATGCCTTGGGTCGCGGCAGAGAGGATCACAGAAGATTACCGCCCGGGTCTTAATCGCGGTGCTTGGACGTGGAAAATGGTGAAGAAAGGGAAGAACACAATCAAAGTGCTGAGACCTGTTCAGAAGCCGTTGAAGTCTTGGTACGCTGTTTCCTCGGGTAAAGGTAAACAGACTACCGCAGAGGTGCAACTTCCCAAGTGGGTGATGAGAGAAGATGAAGCACTCGATCTTCTCAGTTCGGGTACACTGAGCGGCGGCACACGTAGCACAATCGCCCCCTCGAGTCCCACAACGAGAAGGAGATCTCCTACCCACCCCTCCAAACGTCAGCGCCACCACCATCATCATAACCGACACCGTTCTCCCCGCTCTCCATCCTCCCCAACCGTCATCCCCCAACAGCCGGCCTACCCACACGGGTATGTCAGCGGCTCCGTCCACTACCGAGATCATCCTCACCCTACCTCGAACACACCCTCTCCTCCACCTCAATCACACTCCACCCCATTCCCCCAACCCGTGTTCATCCTCAATCACTCCCCATCGGGGGAAAGCACTGTTCTCTCTCCCCTATACATGCAGCTAGGGTTTCCGGTAAACTCTAGTCCGCCCGGGCTGGCGGGGAGAGGGACGTATGGGTATATGAATATGCCAGGAGGTCCTCCTCAACCTCCTAGTACGCAGGCGTAGACTCTTATGTAGATGTAGTATTTTACATCACACGCATGTATGTAGGAAATGGACAATTGTCATAGCTTCTTTGTTCAACGTATCGCGCCGCTGAGCCTGTTGCCGCCGCCACAATTCGGAAGGCACGTGCGTACTAGCTTCGCCTCATCCACAACGAACTTGTGAACCGTCTTGATTCTGAAAGATTCTGCCATGGTTCTGTCTTGGTTCGTGGATGTCTACGACGAATGAGGCTTTTTTTCATACTACCTATAATGAACGCATCCAAGGGATGGTGCTCCTGTGGCCCGCAAATCGGCATAACTTCGAGTCTGGTCTCCTGGTCTTTTCGCCTTTATCCTATCTCAATAACTATTTACTTCATCTGAGCAAACGAATGATATCTTTAAGACTCGTAATGATCTTGCCAGCTTAAACGGACCTTCAGCGGGCTGCAGCACGACGGGGAGACCTAGCACAAACTGGCACAACTTGTTCGTTAAAAAACAACTTGAGCTCTCCGTACGAACTTTCTAATAGGAAGAACGAGACCGTTCTACTGCTGGAAAGACGGGACCCGCTTGTGGCTTGTGACTGCGGCCAAGAGGTATAAATCGCGCACATCAACGCTCCGTGGAGTTGCTGGCCCGTCTTCATGGAAACCTCAGATTGTGTCCTGTTCTGGAACATTTGTCGCGTTCGTTGGACGACAGTAGGGCTAGGACTCTTTTCTGGACGGAATACGCGTTGTAATATGAATATATTTGAGTGATGAAAATGAGAGCAATAAAAAGAACGTTTGTTGTTGAAAGATAGCCGAAATGTGCACCCAGGAGCGTGAGAAGGCCGCGGAGTTGAGTTGTGCTGGCTGCCACTGGTCGCAACCACCACGAGCCGTCTTGTACGCGTTTTTCTTTCTTTCTCGAGGAGGATACGCGTCTGATTGCCTGTTAGATTCATGGGACCTATGCGCCGCAAAACCAGATCAAGCGCCGAGACGCGTTCTGCCGGCAGCGACGGCGGGGGCGGGGGCGGGGAGTGGTCGGAAACAGCATTTTCGCTCTCTCCCACTGCCACATTGTCACCGGGTCCTTCCGACACTTCTACTCTCACAGATTTCTCATCATCATCAAGGGGAACACCGTATAAACGCCCCTCTTCTTCTCGTATCCCATCATCAAAGAAAGATGGACAGAAGTTGAACAAGAAGTCAAAGAAGACGTATAACGTGAACGGTACAAAACTCCAGCCGACAGTCGCGTTTGATACTTTCTGGAAATGGTGCGCAGAAAGATGGTCCATTGACCAGAAAAGACGCGCAGGTTTGCCCAGACCGTCAGTCCAGTCCTCCTTTTTTTCCTTCCAATTTTTTCAACTTCTTTTCTCCAGGTGGACAGATGACCCGATTCTTCAACAGTACGCGTTCTGCAACCCCTTCCGCGTCGCCGACAAAGTCTCCCAGTACATTGTCCACGAAGTCGTCGAAAAGGGCATCCAGACCACAGACGAAATCGTCTTCCGCGTCCTCCTCTTCAGCACCTTCACCCGCATCTCTACCTGGGAAATCCTCGTTGACGAGCTCGGACCCCTGACATGGAAATCTTTCACCCTCAAAAAATACTCCGACGTCCTCGAACCTCTCGTAGAAGATGGGATCGCAATCTATACCCCCTCCTTCCAAAAACCCGACCCAAAACGCCTGGGCCACTCCCGTGCCTTCCTCAACCACCTCGAGCTCGTCGAAATCATGATGAGACACGGTCTTCCCGAGAAGCTCAAAAGCGCCGTCTACCTCGCAGACGCCTACGAGGAGATCGTCCATTTCCAGGGCATGTCCGAGTTCAACGGCTTCCAACTCCTCCTCAACCTCACCTACACCCCCGTCCTCAACTTCTCCCCCTTCGACTTTGTCGTCCCCGGGCTCGGAGCAAAATCCGGTCTCGTCAAGCTTTTTGGACAACAGTTCAAGGCCCTCCGAGCAGAACACCCCAACCTCGAGGTCGACGTCATCCGGTGGATGGCAAAGACCCAAGACGAGCACTTTGAACGACTCGGGTTAGACTTCCCCGGCCTTGGGGAGGACAATCTCCCCATGGACCTCGCCGACATCGAGCATGCCATATGTGAAGTTGACAAGTACTGTCGCATCGCACATCCCCATCTTGTCGGGACTTCTGAACGCACTTTCATCAAATCCCGG
>RZIO01000018.1:1329840-1364646 GCA_004338095.1 Gloeostereum incarnatum
CGTTGAGGTCCACTAACTACTATCTAGAAGACATTATATATATACCCCTTGCTTTCGTTTTGCTTTTGAGTTTTGAGTACCGTAATAGAGCTGCTATGTACTATACCTGCTATATTGGTTGTACCATACATATCTCACCCATTTTTGTACCATTACGCTCTTCATAATGCGACTTGGAACTTTGGCGTGGCGTATTGTGGCGCGTCATAGATTTTATTACTCGATCTGGCTGTGAAACGACGATCATCACCCAATGCGCGCTTTTCAGCCCATTCTACAACCTTTGGAAGGATGGATAAAAGACGACCGTTGGAACAATTCTGTCTTCGATTTTTGGGACGTTCAGATAAGCCTTGCGCAACTGGAAGCATTACTAAGAAGACCCTTCCTTACAACCTGCTGCCACTACAACCGACGGGGACGTGTATATACGAATACTTACGAGAGTATGCTGGTGACCCTCTGTAACTGCAAAGGAATCACCCTGGCAGCATCTGGCATCGGTAAGCGCCGTCCTACTACGCATTCCCGGTTGTGTTGTATAACGCTGGTCGTGCAAAGGCAAATCTCACCGCATAAACGACCTTGAGGCCTCAGCACTTAGTTGTTAGCTATGCCGTTCCGTTCGCCATTGTGGGTACCTAACACAGTCAAAACGCAGTCGATCAATGAGCGCGCGTGTGTTTAGAAGGGAGGCGTCGTTATATATCCTTTTCATTCCCACTTGCATCTAAACTTCGGAGAGTGAGGAAAGAGAGGCGAGATAGAAAGGTCGTACAACACAGCTATCGTAGAGTACGAAGCATTCTCATCTATGATCTGCAGTCTGAAGAGATGTCAGTGAGGTACGCGAACACTCAGCGCCACGAATCGGAGTTCGGCCCGTTATGGTCTTGCCGCTGGCGTGGCTGTGTCACGCCTCCAACTTTACTGCCTCCATCACGGAATGCCTGCACCATCGAACGAACAAAACTTTCGAGCTAATCTCTCTCAATTCCGGTGGGCAAGAGGCACAACCGACGATTCGCAACAGAATCAGTCTCAAAATCACCCGGGAAACGCATTTTCGCGATTCTACAACACAGTTGCCGGAGACTACATTCCACTCCGTTCGAGTGAGCGATCGAATGAAGAGGAAGCCTGGTTTGCCTTGTCTAGTTGGGAGAGGTGCTCATAACCAATACTGTGGGACAAGAAGAATCGACTCAAGGTGTTTGCAGGTTGCTGGGTTTTGGCGTATGCTTGATCGGTGCAGCGGTCTGCTTTTTTGTCGCGTTCCTGACACTTCTACGGTAAGTTTCAATGCTCCTAGAGTGTGTTCTAAATGTACTAATCACAGTCTATAGTCCCTCCAAGTTCGCTCTCTCATTTAGGTCAGTTGAACTTGTTCTTGCCATTCCACGTTTAATCGTTTTTGAACCGCGTCTCCGCAGCCTGGGCAGCATATTGGTCATGTTTGGGTCAATCTCTTTTATCCTCCTGGTGCTTTCTACTCTGACGTGTTTCTAACAGCTTCTCCGTCCTCATTGGCCCCATAAACCACGTCAAACATCTGGTTTCTAAGGAACGGCTTCCATTCACAGTCGTCTACTTTGGCTCTCTTGGATTGACGCTATATTTCTCTCTTGGGGTACGTGCCAATACCTGGTCTGTATGAAACGGGCCTCTTCTAACACTCCCTCCCCAGCTCCACTCTTTTCTCGGATCTCTAATAGGTGGGGTCGTCCAGGTCAGTATCACTTCTTGACCCAGACCCTCCAAATCTCACCAATCCACAGGTTGTTGCACTCATCGCATACGTCCTGGCGTACTTCCCCGGTGGTACACAAACACTGCGTATGGGAGGATCTATGGCCGTTCGTGGCGCCTCCAGCCTTCTTCCGAGGTAGCCAAATAGTCGATACATGAACGTGGCCTCGATTTATCATAAGTCCTATATATACCACTCTGTATTTTTACAACGCGTGAGACTCATTCGTACGCACGATTATGTACTGGACATATCACCCGTCGATAGTTCCCCGTCATGCAGCCCAGCAGCCTCTCGCAATCGCCGACACATGATATCTACGTACATCTGATTGGCATTTTCTTCGTTCCCTCCAGCGCCCCATTCCTACAGCAAGTCAGTCGCAGTCAAGAGGGAGAAAATCATTATACACGGACCGTCATAACCGTTTGAAGCCGCTGTAATATCGGAGTCATCTTTTTGCCAACCTCCTCCCGCAACTCTCCTGGATCAGGATTGGCCAAGAACCTCATCGCTTGCGCGACATCCTGACGTCCGTCAGTGTTCTTCAGGTTCGATTCGTCCGTATAATACGTCAGATGCCTCCATAGGAGGAGGAGTAACATTTCTGTCGAATCTACACCCAGCCATCATAAATCTCTCAAGACGTGTTACCGGAGAAACGGACCAAACTCACGCAAAGTAATCTTCGCTTCTCTAACAGCCTCGTCCCTCAATCGTTCCAGCTGCCGACACACCACCGCGCGCTTTTGTCCCATATCCAGATCCTGGAAGAATTTGGCATCAATGTCCCGCAAAACCTGTGGGAAATGATGTCAGCGACACCAAGCAAGCACCGAATGCGAACATAGAACAGACATCTTCAACGTTCTCCACCCGAATATCGTCCTTCGCAGACAGTTCCGCCGAGATGTCCAAGATCTGCCTTAGAGCTTCTGAAAAATCCGTGCAGAAGGAATTCAAAGCCTCGATTGCATCTCCGATGGAGGGAAGTGTGCCCAAGTATCGAGAGCTCTGCTCCTCCTGTCGAGGAACAACCGTCAACGGGGACAAAACAACCTTGATTTCCGGCTCTGAAGATCAAAGGTGAGAGAAGCTGGTTGGTGGAGAGAATAGCAACGAACCCGTGAAATCGCTCGCCGCGCCCAAATATGCAACCAAGGCTTTACGAAGGAGACGCTCTTTTTGAACAACCTCTTGGTCAAACTTGGAGTTTGAGCCAAACCCTTTGCCCCATGTTAGTGCGAAGACGACAAAGAAGAGATTCGCAGGCGAACTCACCAGATGCCAAGACACTTGCGCTCAGAATCTCTGAGTCAGATTGCGGTCTCACGTCCTCGACCCATTTTCGGCTTCGCAGGCTTCTCGTGGAGATACTCAAGATTGTAGCATGTATGGATCCAAATCCAGATGTTGGTGTCGCCTAAAGACGCTCGTTCGTCAGTTATGGGCCCATTCCAATGCAGGAGACGTACCAGTTCCCCCCTGGGAACCAAGTGTAAGATATTGGCACAGAGAGAAACCAGCAGGGTCATCTCCTCTAACAGAGCAAGCGACACGCTGCTGGGGTCACTCTTCAGCATGATGGCGATGGTTGATCCATGCTGCGCTAGGAATTCCAGAGCCTAGTTCATTTCCAAACATATCAGCACTGTGTTAGGCACAAATGTCTTTCAACTTGCCTGCTTCGAAGCAGTAGTGTGCTGATTACCGAGGGTAGAGATGATCTCGTTCACGAGCTGCAGACTGGGCATAAACAGCTGATGATACCTCTGCATAGCCGAAGGAAGGAAGCTATCGTTGTCTATCAAAAAATGTTAGCAATCAAATCAAATGCAAGAAATGTCACACCAACCTATGAAGGACTGATCCCCGTCAGGTCTTGCGTCTATATAGTCGCACGATCCCAACACGACCAAGATGTCATTCGCCAGCAAGCGTTCTGCACCAGCACGAGATTGTGCGATCCGTAAGAAGAACGACATCTTAGCTTCGTATATGTAGAGCGGGTTCAAGTCATCTGCGGCCAGTCAGCACGCATGAGAATAGGCTTTTGAAAAGAAACATGGAAATCAACAAACCAGGATCTGGCTTGAGAACTGTCTGGAGAAGAGCATCTGATTCCTTCAACCCCTGCACGAAATTCTTGAGAGACCCATGCCGATCAAGCCACGTCAGTACCGAATGCTGTTTCTCGACGCTAGAAACATGGACAAGCGCATCCAGCAACATGAAAGCGACTGTCTTCCATACTTCTGTTCCGTCTATGGCATCACGGGCAATTGTCTGTACAAGCCGTTCCATGACGCCTTTCATTAGGGCAAGCGTAGTCAACTGTAGTAATCGAGTGGCCTCCTGGGAGGGGCCAACGGGTGCCAAGGCAAGAGATCCATTGACGGGAGTGCCTTCGCGAATCGTGGATTCGAGCGACGAGGAAAAGGAAGAGGACATCGACGTCGATGCGGATAGATTACCACCTGAATTTTGAGGAGAGGGCGATGAGGTGAATGAGATGAGATGGAAATAGTTGATGAGGGAGGCATAGAGATTACCCCTCACCAGTTCGACGCGGTTGTTGTCGATGATGCACTCTAAGACGCCTCGAAGAATGGAATACAAGCGCTCCGCCGGCAACGTCCCAGCATCAGGATCGCCGCCTGTAGATTGAAGGATAATTTGATGCTGCCGGTCCTCCCTAAGCTTCGTGATGCAGGAAAGAATGACTTCAGAGATTAACACTGTCGTTGACTGTTCGAGTTCAGTCGTGTGAAGGACGGAGAGAAGAACATGAAGCAGGTCAAAGAGCATGTTCTCCCGATGATCGTGGGGAAGGCGATCAAAGCACCTCGTCAGCGCCGTATCTAGCAGTCGTCTCCATGCCTCGTAACCAACAGACGTAGCATGAATAACCTCTCTTCGATGGTTCTCCACTGCACAGCTCTCCAAAATGTAGTCTGTCTCTGCATTGAGAAGATCGGACTGAGCCGGCGTCACTATACCCTTCTGCGTATACAGATTCTTCCTAGCTGTGGACAGCAAAGATAGCAAAGCCGTTCGATCCACGATTTCGCATCCGGAGGCTTCCCGCCTCACACAAGACGACAGATCTAGATCATTCAAAAGCTGCAGCTGCATCGGCTCGACGCCCAAACTGTCGGACCAATCGAAATTCAGCGACTGCACAAACTCGATTATCCGCATGTGAGATTGTCCTAGTTCCTGGAAGGGTCTGAGGACGTCGTCTGCCCACTGCTGAGTATCTGCTAGGGATTCATTTCCGAAGAGAATGTCGAGCAATTCAGCGACAGCTTTGTGATGTCCTCGGCTGGTCAGAATATGAAGATCGAGGGCGGCGAGATCAAATATCCATGAGCGTAACCTGAGGAATGCACTCAGAGCAGGAACAGTTGAAGTCACCCTGGAGCCATCCTCGTACAGGACCTGTATAAACGGCTCTTGTAGAGTGTCCGGTACCTTGGACGGGACAGCGGAGAGATGGCGGGCGAAGAAGTCTTCCTCCGTCCTTAAATACCTCATCGTGAAATCGGATGTCCTCGGGTGCAAGCAAAGGCGGTACAACACCCGATAGCATCTCTCAGCCAGCGCAGGCTGGGCCATAAAAAGCGGCACACCGCTGCGCTCCCGAACATTAGTCCGCAAGCGAGGAATGCCCACATTGAGCATGTCTAGAATGACATGGATGCAGGCTTGTCGACCGTTCAGAGCGCGAGGACTCTCTATCTGAGTACGATTCTTCGTTGCACTTCCGAAGAGCAGGAAATGAGCGAGATTCGGGTAAGCTCGATTGGGTTCTACATTCATAATGAGGAAATCAAGGGATGCCAGTCTGGTGGCCTGATTCAGAGGCAGTGAGGAATCAGCGTCGGGAGCACCTGCACCGGTGGCTTGCTCCGCAGAGCCTTCGGCGAGCAGGGCATCGTCCGCCGAGTCTGTGTTCAAGATCGAGATGAAGCCAGCAAGGATTCGGTCAGAGTCAGGACTCTTCTCGACAAGCATGGCAAGGTTAGAAAACGCATTCGAGGAAGAAAGCTCGGTGAGTATTTTCACTGATAGGAAGACCAGCTCGGGGTGAGCGGGATACGACACGTACGCCATCAGTGCAGGAACATACTGTGGTGAAAAAGACAGTGTCCTGTCCAGCTTAGTATAGTACGAACGAGGGAAAATTTGCCCGACAACTGGTGTGCTATCGAATTCACTGAGCAAGGGGATGAAAACATCGAGAAAGATGTCTTGGATCTCCAAGACCCTCCGGACAATCCGCAACACCCTTATGATAGTGCTGGCGAAATAAGGCTCCTCCAGTGCGTACCCTTTGTCGAATCCTTCAATCCCTTCGACGATGTAGGAAAGAATACTTGATTGCAGAGGCGTGGTGGTCAAAAGTCGTTTTAGCACGTCGTGCCCTGGATGAACGAGCAGAGGAGTGAGTTCCTCTGGTCGCAACTGGTTAGACTCTGCAGCGGCGAGTAGAGACTCAAGATCAAAGCTCGCAAGTGTTCTTTCGATGAAACATAAGCAAAGATCATTCATCTGCCACCTATCTGAGGCGCGTGCATATTCCCTGCTTGGGATCTTTGCAAACACATTGTCGATGACGAATGCTACGAACGGTCCGATCCCAGGGAGACGATACGGTTGCCCAAGGGTCTCAGGTGTCGTGGTAAGCGGGACTACCTCCGTCAGGCGGTCTTTCAGAGGCAAACGTTTCGGAGTATGGATAAGCGTCGACAACAACTTGAGGAACGGAATTGTCGCCGGGTATTGCCCATGTACGGACTCAATCTCCTCTAGCTCCTTCTCCACACCTTTCCCACCGCCAAACTCCATCGCAGGAAGAGGACGCACGTTAATCACTTCCATCCTCTCCATCAGCATCCATACTGCCCTGCAGATCTCCACCCCAGGTAACCCAGCTCCGGGCTCGCAGAACGCGGACAAGGTGTCAAGCACACTTCCCTTGAGCTCGAGAGGAATTCCGAGAGGTAAGAGAGAGATGAGGGTAGGAATGGCACGAAAATGAGCATGCCCTGAGATAGCCACTCGAACAGCAATGGAGTACGTCGCTACATTGGCCAGCAGCCTCAAAAACGACTGTGCAAAGAGAACCTCTCTGGCAGTGATATTCAGGGCGTGCGATTGCTGGGGCTGCGGTGGACCATTAAAGCTTCCGTATGTGACAGGCTGGCTCTGGAGTTGAGGATTAGGTTTGGGACCCTGAGCAACCCAAGAATCCAATAAGCTGAAGACGACGTTCCACGAGGCAGTCCCCGATGCTGTCGACCCCGATGAACTACCCGGTATGACCTCTCCCACACCCCGAGCCATGAAGTTGTACGCGAGCTCGCTGCACTGCTGGCCCTTGGCCAATCCTCCTAGCATATCATACAATGCTGTCGACATCGCGCTATCTGATGGCTGCGTCGACCAGATGGCCCACTGGAGGAAAGCAGGTAGCCTGCCTGCCGTAGACTCTACTTGGTGCATGTAAGATATCGAAGGGACGGCAGATCCCCAGAACTGCAGAGCGGATTCGGGCGGAAGAGCAGAGTAGAGGAGACCGATGAACGAGAAGAGCATGGCGATGTCATTTCGGGGACCCACCCGTGCACCTCCAAGCACCAGGTCCTCTTGCTTCTGCTTAATCTTACGCAGCTCTGACGAGGCGTGGGTGATGAGAGAGCGGATGAGTGTCTCAAATGCAAATAAGACGAACAGCTGGAAATCATCTTGTGGAACATCTCGCTGCTCCTGCTGCTCAACGGTAAGGGAGAGGGGAGTTAGAGACGGCGGAATGAAAGTATTCCCAGATTTCCGCTCCATATGCAGAACAGCGAGAACGAGGTATGTGAATGCGTCACCCTGAACGGCGTCCTTCACGTGTTTCTCGAGCACCTCCGTCCGAAACTCTGGCTGGTTCTCCACCTCCGGTTTCCGATGTCGGGCGTCTGTCAAAAAGAGCGTCCACTTGAGTAGGATCACTGACTTTAGACCGTTGTCTTTCCACTGTGTGGCGAGTTTCTGTGTCATAAAGGTGACCACTTCGGGAGTGTGTGCTAAGGTACCCCGGGCACGAGCGCTGCCGCTCTGAGGGTCGACGGGATCAAGGGCGGCGAGGAGAGCTGTGAGCATGTAGTAGGTGAGAGCATGGTCTGGTTCAGAGGACAGCCACTCGGTTATGCGTTTTATCTCTATGGCAGAGAACAGGCCCAATCTTGCCAAAAAGAATAAACAGTGGCCGAGGTGCCTTCTCTCGTACTTGAGAGAGTCATAACGAGAGTTTAAGATGTCAAAGCCGAGTGAACCGGGGTCTAGTGAAGTGTGAGCACTATCACTGGCTGAGAGAAGGACGGCACTCACTTTGCGCAGATGGAGGAACTGTCTCACTCCTAGCATTCCTTCTCTCGGTATCTGCTTTCACCAATGTAGCACCGAGATTGCCGATCTCTCGCAGTATTTGAAAGACGAGGTTGTTTTGGGTGCCCGGACGCGAAGGGACAAGATCTTCGCGCACAAAAGCTTCGAGATACTTATAGATTTGTGGGGCCTCAGCCAATTCTGCATCTTCGGCTGCCTTAAAGAGGTACTGAAGACAGTCGACTAGATGGCGTCTCCGCTGGTGAAACTCAGCGATCGTGAGTTCAACATATGTCGTCGAGTCGAGGTTAGGGTTCGTGGACATTATGGCATGGAGAATGGAGGAAACATATCGCTCGGAACAACCCAGATGCGCGGCAATGAATACAACTTGCTTTGCAAAGTCGGAGTTGACTGCGAGGGCTTTCCCGTTTACCGTTATCTTTCCTAACTTGTAATTTAGTTACATAAACAGTTGGAGACATAGATTCAACGTACCCGACTCGACTTCAGATTTCTCTTGGGCACTCGTGGGTCCGACATCGAAAAGTTTAGAGAGGGTCGGCTTTTGGCCGATGAGTCCGTCGAAAAGTTCTTGTTGGCTGTATTGCTGCCGCTCATCTTCGAGTGCAGTAAAAAGTAAGTGTCGAAGTCGAGATATTCTGTCCATCTCAGCCAGCAAACCAGTACCTCGCCCGAGAGTCGTGAAAGTGAGAGGGAAAGACGCGTCGCGTAAACAAGCGTCCACAAGTCGCACCGCATTCTCATCTCGATGTCTCTTCCGGATCCCACATCCCCCGATACAAACTACTTATTGTACGAAAAAACTGCTCCCTCAACTGCTCTCTCTCTCTCTGAACCTTCTGCTTGCAACCTTATAATCCTAGCGATGGCGCCCTTTGACCAGGCCGGTGTCTCCGATGCTGTTTGAACCCTTACATCGGTTAAAATTAAGATTGGGATCCTTCACAACCAAGCCACAACTTGGAGCCGATTGTCCTTGTTAACGTTAATGCAACTATACTCTGATTTCGAAAATCCCTGATCTGTAATCGTTTCTTATGGAGTACAAGGTCCTTTCAGGACGTGAAGTCACTCGGGACCCGAGTTCCATCCTCCGACATGGATGATATTCAATCAGATGGCCGAAGTGTTTTAAGTGTATAAACTGGCGACTTTGGCCTCCCCGGACGCCCGGACGACTTGACACGCAAAGATGTATCATCTTTAGCGCTCTTCTGTGATTCTTTTTACCCCATCAAGTTCCCAACACCTTTAAGGGCGCTCACAAATGGATGTAAACTTTGGGCTTTCTCTTCCACCCACATACACCATCTTTTATCTATACCCACAATTTCTTACTCTCCTTTCGTCTCCCTTATGCCCCGATGTCTGCAAACGCACCTACCATTATAGTGGATGACAACGATGCAAGGATCACTTATTCCGGTCTCTGGTCTCTGGCAGGAACTGAGTGGGACTATCGCCACACTGCATACTCCTCTAAAGATCGAAACGCGTCGATGACATTCTCCTTCTCCGGTATGTAGACCTTTACCGTCGCCCGCATGGTTCGTCTCTAATCATACTGAAGGCACGTCCATCTCTGTCATCGGAAGCTTTCATGCCGGTGGGACCTGTGCCTACACGATTTCCATCGACGGATCTCAATCCACCTTGTTTCGCTCGCCCAATGTGACTGAATCTCGCCATCAGGCTACCATGTACTCCTCAGACCGACTTGATGACGGGCCACATGTCTTCGAGTTGGGATTAGATTCGTGTACTGGCCAAGAGGACACTCCGTACACTTCCCTTGATTATGTTCTATATACACCCTCTGCAGACTCGTCTCTAGATGGGGTGACGTATTTCATTGACGACACCAATCCGTCCCTTTCTTACTCCGGTGGATGGACTCCAAGAGAGGGAGATAATAATTTTAATGGAACGAGGACTTGCGGAAACAAGGGAGCTTCTATGAGATATTCTTTTATAGGTAAATTCGATTCTACGTACGCTTACCGTGCCAAATCTGATACTTTACACATCCAGGCACATCCCTATCCGTATACGGTTCCATCTCTAATACGACCGAAGTGGCCCAAGGCTCTTTTGTTGTTGATGACTCTGACCCTGTCATCTTCTCAGCATTGCCTCAACCAGGCGCTGTATACAACAAATTGTTCTTCCAGCCCAGTCGGCTTTCTGCAGGCGAACACACCCTCATCTTTACAGCTAATTCTGATGAGTGCATGTGGATCGACTACCTCATAGTCAATCCAGGTCCCAGTAACAACAGCAGCGCCGCGGAGACAACAACTTCTTCTACTGATCTCTCTCAAACTCCTGTGGGGACCATAGCCGGTGCGGTCGCTGGAGCTGTAGGATTAGCGCTGTTGTTGGCAGTAGTAGCATTCTTTTGGAGGCGAAGGAGACGGAGGCAGCTACCCCTTCGCACTACTAGTCGGTCTGGCCTGACTGCCGAACGTTCTCCTGGCACCCGTAAGTCAAAAGCTCAACCTCTCTACTTTGGTCACGCGCGTTGATCTCTCTCTCTCTCTCAGACAACCATTCTTTGTATCCTCCACGCCCAGCGCCTTCGAGTTCTAGTACCACATCTCACGAGAACAGTAGCATCACCAGTCTGTCATCCTCCGCAGTCTACGATCCTTTTGCAGTGTCCAAAAAATTCGGTGAAAGATCCTTCTTATCTTTCTATTACGATCACGGTAGCTCCATCTCTCACAAGCCGAGTGAAAATTCAATTGCCGCTTCCTCTACGGACACTCATAGGGACAATTACAGTCACACGCCAGGTGGCACCCGCACATCGAGACCTCTTCCAGCCCCTCCCGCTCGAACTCATTCTCGGACATACACGGCTCCCTCTGTTTCTTCGTCCGGCCGGACGTCGACGACTCGTCTTCGCAGCGTTACCGTTTCTAACACAGACGAAGAAGTGGAGCCTGATCCAGACTCTATCATCGAGTTAAAGAAGAGACAGAACAACGCAGTCGTGCTCACTCACGAAAACAGGTCCACCTTATCTCAATCTTACTCTGCGAGACCTGTTACAATAGTCCCCGCATACACAGATAGTGGTGCAAGACTCGTTGATGCAGAGGCAACCTCGCATTGGAGAGATGACATTCCACTGGAGAGTCCGCCGCAGTACACGCCCCGCCTGTAAATTACTTACTCTTGCTTGAGCTGGTTCCTCCCGTTTGCATTATTTTTGTATCTTCTTCTCGTCATTCCTTTGCTAATCGCTACTAATACTTCTACCTCGATGTTTAGTCTGTCATATTTGTACAAACTGTGTTCTATTACGTTGGACAACTCTTGACTGAGCCTGACTGGGAATAAAAGAGGCGAGGCTAAGGGATGAGGCCGGTCGTCATGCTGAACCTGCCCTTCAACAACTCCAACGAGTTCACTTCCTTTCGTCAAGCATTTGATCATTTCGCAGCTTCAATTCGTGTATCCAAAGTATGAGGGGAAATCGCTACTTTCTATGCGGAACACTCAACTGGTTAGTACGGAGACCCCAAAGACCTCGGTCTATTATGATTTAGGTTCTACGGCCGCCTCCTCCGCGAACGCGTCATTGCGCCTCATGAATATGAGGCCCACGCCGATCTGGGGAGTATATTTGTCTGAAACCGGTTGCCTCGACGGAGGCCTCGAGAATTCGTGTTATCAGTACAACAGACAATTCGTTCGTCCAAGTTTAGATGTCTACGTCCGGCTGAGTTTGGTATGGACGCAGTCTCATTGCAATAAGATATTTAGTATATTTTCTTCGCACAAGCTTGCTTAAATACGTAGATCAAATATAAGGAACAAATTCAGGTACTAGCCACCCCACCACTCTCCCACCACTCCTCAACAGCCAAATCAGCATCATACCCAAACGCCTCCGCATTCTTGGCCTTATCTGCCCAAGCATTCGCGTTCCCTTCATTATCCCCACCCGCCTGTTCCATCGCCGCCCTGAACGCTTTATCCCTCGCCTCCTGGTGCGGTCCATCCGGAAGATGAAATATCCCCTGATTACTCTTCGAGGCGTTCTGCGTCGCCGTAGCGCGGGGGTACCGCAAGGATTGGTATGCGTGGAGGAGAGAAGGTATTTCGGAGGCGGAGGAGATACGAGTGAAGAGCTTCCCAAGGACTGCCGCGTCTTCGATCTGGATTGGGAGTGAGCAAAGGGTTGAAGAGAAAGAGATGACAAATATTACCGCCATGGCAGCGCCTTGTGCACGATACGGCTAGATTAATACGTTTTTCAGAATGGGGAAACGTTGAAACGGCGAGAGAAAGAAAGGCACTAACCAGCATGGGATGACAAGCATCACCAATGAGAGTCACACGTCCTCCTTCGTGCACCCAGGTCTTCAGAGGCTCACGAATCATCAACTTCGTGCAAAGCACATTCTTAATCAGTGCATGAAGCTTTGCCACACTGATAAACATAATCAGCAGACGTGGTGCAGAATTCCGTGGAGACCAACCGTGGCTCCCACCCCGTATACGTCGTCCGCACATTCTCTGGATCTCCAGACTGCGTCCAAGAATACACAGTACCGTCATCAGGATATGTCATCACCATATTATACTCCTTCCCTCCCCTCTGCAAAGCTCATTTAGCTATAGAGCAGTGAGACAAAAAGAAAAGACCCACAATCGGATACGCGACCATATGCTTCTGCGGGCCCATCCAAATATGCGTATAATGCTCTTCTATAAGCTTCCTTAAATCCGGGTCCTGTCGCAAGACCTCTGCAGGGAGCGTCGCGCGATAGGCAGCATCTCCGGTACTCACGAGATCCTTTGACTCGCCCAAAACGACGTCCCGGACAACACTGTGGATGCCGTCTGCGCCGAGGATGAAATCGGCTGAGATGACTTTGCTAGATGCGAGAGTGACGGAGGAATGAGCGGGGTCTACGGAGACGACTTTGTCGCCGACAAGGATTTGGCAGAGGGGTTCAGCGATTTCGCGCAGGATGTCAAAGAGGTCCTTTCGCTAGAAGTAGTCGGTAAGAAATGGGAATGCGAGTGTAGGTGTACATACGTACGTTGACGTTGTAATAGGGACTACCGTGGACCTCGACTATATCGCCGACTGGTGTGTATCCGATGATATCCCCGTCTGCGTCTAACAGGTTGTGTGAATGCCCGGAAGATGGACAGCCACAGAGAGAGAGACTCACATCTGTGAAATTGCAGACCAAGGGGTGTTACACCGACATCCTGCAGCCGTTTACCGATGCCCCAGCGAAGGAGAATCCTTGTGACGTCTACAGGTCGTTAGTTGAGCAGGGACGCGGGTATTTCAATGAGGCGTACTCGGTGAAAGCTGGATGCCAGCTCCTACTTCGCCGACATTCAAGTTGGCTTCAACGACGGTGACTTGATGACCACTGCGCCCAAGAGAGTACGCAGCTGCGAGACCTATGCAAAAGAGAGTGAGAGGTGCAGTGTTCTATAGGAAGGGGACCCACCGGCGATCCCACAGCCTACGATAACGACTTTGGCACTATATTCTGCCTTGTTCATGCTCTGAGAGTCATGCAAGATGAGCCCAGGGTACGTCAAAGGACAGAGCTACATACGCTTCCGTTCAAGTTAGCCGCCTGGAGCGCCGGTCAGCGAGAGCCAAAGAATAGCCTGAGAGAAACTGACCATGATCTCTTCTTGTGAGAGAACAGGTGAGATTGATGAACATTCTTATAGTTCCTAGTTCCTACTAAGAAGACAGATGGGATCCTGACTGATTTGCGGCCGTGTTTCCGGCAGGCAAGTGAGATGATCTACCAGGCAACTCCAAGGATCATTCTAGGGCTAGAGTTCTCGCGGCGCATTGGTGGCTTTGACGTGTGAGTAAAATGAGGCGCCAAAAACGGTTTAGCTGATGGAGAGATGCATCACTATTGCAGTGGCGGTGCTATCAGCACGTCGGTGATGGCGGGATTCAAAATATGCACAAACAGCATTCTCTTGTTCTCATTTGTGAATAAAAGGCTCATCTTTTACTTGTGTACCATGACTATGGGAAGAACAAGTGCGTACCGTCTATTGAACTCTTTTTTAGATTCTAATCATCTTCAGAGCACCGAAAACCAGTAGTGCCACTCAAATCCAGTAAGCCATCTTTCTACAATAATTGTCACTCATTATTTATGTCAGATAGAACTCAAAAAGGATCCTGGAATCCCTAGGCTCCCCGATTTAAAAGTAAAGAATGCTGCCAAACAGAGGGCCCACGTAGTATGTATCCCATTTCTTCTCAATTGCCATCAATTGAGAATGGCCAGCCATCGGTAGGCGGAAGCCACAGCACAGACCCAGATGCCATGATGGCCTCGGAACCGACACTATCCTCTCTCGCGTTCATGGCCGAATCCGAATCCTCTGCCTTCCAGGATCCCTCGTCCTCTACCTCCGGTCAGGGAAAGACCAAGGAGCAGATCAGGAAACACTACGTTCGAACACTGCACAAAGTTATCGACGAAAGTGACATCGTCATCCTCGTACTGGATGCACGAGATCCGGAGGGCTGCAGAAGCAGGCTTGTTGAAGAAGAAGTAAGAAGACGGGAGGCCGAGGGAAAGAAGTTGGTCTTCGTCCTCAACAAGATCGGTTCGTTCTCTTCTTCTATCTCATAGTACCGAACTCACGACTATCCTCAGACCTAATACCAAAATCTAATGCCCAAGCCTGGCTCAAATACTTGCGGCATTCTACCCCAACTCTCCCTTTCCTCTCCCCGTCTTCCGCACAACATCAGCGGACCAACATCTCTTCGTCCACCGCCCCTGCCCTCCTCAAACTACTCAAGGCCTACAAGCCCAAAGCGACTAGCATTGCTATCGGTGTTGTCGGCTACCCAAACGTCGGAAAGAGCAGCCTCATCAACAGTCTCAAGCGGAGTAAAGTATGCGCCGTTGCTGCCCAACCAGGGCATACCAAAGACCTCCAAAGCGTGCAACTCGAGCGTGGGATGAGGATCATCGACTCTCCCGGTGTCGTCTTTGACGACGATACAGACGCGGAGCAGAAACAAGGCAGCATCCTCCTCAGAAATGTCGTTAAAGTTGAAGACGTTGAGGATCCCATCGCAGTCGGTATGAAACGTCCTTTCCCTCTCTCTCCCTCAATGCTCTAACCTTTCACAGTCGAAGAAATCCTTCTGCGTACTCCTCCCGAAACAGTTCAAAAACTCTACTCCCTCCCCACATTCTCCAACACCCTCGAATTCCTCACCATGCTCGCCCTCACCTCCGGCCGCCTCCTCAAAGGCGGCACACCCGACATCCTCTCTGCCGCCCGCCACGTTCTCATGGACTGGAACCACCAAAAGATTCCCTACTTCTCCGAACCACCCTCCATACACCCCTCCATGGCGCCCTCCTCCACCGCCGGAGCAGAGAACGTCGGCCAAGCTCAGATCCTCACAGAGCTCTCCCAGCCGTTCCAATTGGATGGGCTCTTCAGCGCCGCAGACGTCGGTGCATTCGGCGCTGGGAACCCGAACAGCGCAGACGTCGAGATGGACGCTGACGGCGATATGTTTTGGGATGCCAGTGAGGGACTGGCCGGTGAGGAAGCGGATGCCGTGATGGACGAGTGCGTATTTCCGTTTCCTCCTCTTCCTTTCTTCTGACGCTCTATGCCCTACAGACCTCCACCAGAATCAAGGCGAACGTCCATGAAACGCGCTCGTTCACCATCACCGGGACCTGCAGCAATGACCGACGATTCCATCTCGTCGCGGAATCTACGCCAGCCCAAACGTCTACGGAAGAACAAGATGGAGAACGATCTGGGAACCCAGCACGCGCAGATGGCCAAGAGCAATCCCTTGAATAGAAAAGTGCTCAAGAAGGAGAGGAAGAAGGCAAGAAGAGCTTTGAAACTGGAGAGCAGCGGCAATGGCGGGATGGATATTGATGACAGTGGGGGAGGATTGGAGTTTACTTTCATGGCGCCTGTACCCTGAGACCTCGATGGTGTTTTTCTGTTCTTGGGCTCTTATCAATATTGGGGCTACACAACAAATAAATGGATCCATACATATGTCAAGCAGTAGTACAATGAGCAAAAGATACACAACAGACGTCCAAATGCTAAAAATTACCATTCCACTGACCCATTCCTTCCCAACTTCCATCCGGATATTGCTGAGGCTGCCCGTCCGTCCATGGTCCATTATTGAACATGGGCATGAATCCCGGTGTACCTCCAGCCCCGGGACCCTGCATACCATTCATCATCAAACCAGGATTCATCATCCCTCCCATATTCCCCATCCCCGGGTTCATATTGCCCGAGTTCATGTTTCCCATCGCGTTCATCCCACCCATAGCAGCGTTCATGCCAGGCATCCCCGCGTTCATCCCGCCCGCCATCGGATTCATGCCCATCATCATCCCTGGCCACATCATATTCTCCATCATCATCGCCTGCTGCTGCTGTTGGGCCATCATCTGCGGAGTTTGCCCAGCACCGAACGCGCCTCCTCGATTAGGGACTGGAGCAGCAACATTATTACCACCATTCCCATGATGGAACCTCTGCTGCTGCTGCCCCCCATTCCCCCCTCCCGATGAATTCTGCTGATGTCCAGGCCGAAATGGACTCTTCGGCCTCAACGCGTCAATCTCGCTCGTCATCGGCACCACATTCTTCCCCCCACTACTCGCAGCAAGCTCCTTGATACCCTCCTCCCAAGTCTCCTTGTCCCACCTCGTCGCACCCTCCAGGCGTTCGTCGCCGTTCCCGAGGACAGTCACCCACCCTCTCCGTGCGGCGCGGCCAAAGATCTCTAGCCGCCTGGTGCCTAGGCAAAAGTTTTCGATGAGGGAGTACATCTCTGGGGGTTTCATGGTGGGGTCAGAGGGAGATCCTTCCCAGATGATCACGTCCGTGTCGACGTTACAGTGGACGAGCCAGCTGTCCGTAGATCGACGAACCGTACCCCGTATTCCTATGAGACAATGTTGTTTAGTCCGCGTGAACAGCGAAGTCGTCGGTGGATCCGTCTGCACGTAAGTAAGAAGATCAAGCATGAAGTGGAAGAAGTCAACGCACCCCAGGCCCAAGATTACTCTCCTTGTTCGTCTTCACCCAAACGACATCTTCACACCGTCTATAGCCCCACTTTGCCAACACATCCCGACCCCGTTCCAATCCCTCCCCAGCACCACTGCCCACCCAGAGAAAGACGAAACTCGGGTCAGCCGCGAGGGAAGGTATGGGCAGTTCTTGTAGATGATCAAACGTGAACGAGGAAGAATACGGTGGATCAATCAGGATAGCATCAAACTTGTTCGGATGGAGCGTCTGCAGGGCAGCGAAGGGGAGATACGAAGCGGGCAACGAATGGGAATTCACTGAAAGCTTTTTGAGAGCCAGTAGGCGTTGTTGTTTCGGATACCTACCCTCACATCACATCAGCTGCCTGAAAGTCACAAAAAGGTAGAAAAGAAAAGCTCACTCCTCAAACCTCCGTTCGAGCTCTGCCCCAAGCACCCAGTTCTGTGGCCATTCCCCGCTATCAACATACCGCTGATTATAGTCATTCCGTATCGTCTCCTCCTCAGGAACATAATTCTTATACCGAGCGACTCTTGCTCGCTTCGCGGGAGGCAAATCAGGTCTATAGGTAAGAGCAGGTGCCGGCGTATTATCTTCCTCTTCGCTCCCTGAATCCGGAGGAGACAGGGACGCAGGAGGATTTATAATAGGAAGCCTCAGTAATTCAGAAGGGGGAGAGTGTAGGGTGTGTAGAGACCGCCTGTTTGCTTGCTGAGACTGTCTGACGCGATTGAGTAGGGCGGTGTGAGAGGCGAGCAACGCATTAGCTGAGCTGAGGATTTCTGTGGTCGACATGGCGAAAAGTAATACAACGTTAGAAGAAATAAGCGTCCTTTATCGCGAATTAGATATACAAAATGTTCCAGCTAGTTGCCTACCACCATCATATCGTGGGAGAGAGGAAGAAAGAGTCAGGCCTGTTGATCGCTGTTGTACATGTGGACTATAACATCTCTCAAACTACTGTAACCTCTTCAATGCGGCCGAGAATCTTTTTACTATGAAGTACAAGAGTATAGTTACACTACTAGTGTCAACTGGCGAAGGCCTTTTCTATACGAACTACAACTTCCGGAGGCATGAGGTGCGAGAATCGACGAAAGAACAAAACTGAAGAGGCATCCGGGATTGTATCGACCTCAGCATGCTTTGCTTCCTGTGTATTGGTCACCAAGCCTTCCTTCGCCTTGTGTTCAGTTGCAATGTGCGCAGTTTAGCCAGCGTCATCTCAGTTGCAGTAATCCTACATTCTATGAGCAAACTCATCGCATCTTTCCAAGACGTATGTTCCACAGCAGGGCTGAACTTGCGCCACGTCTTGAGGGCGTGCCTCTTTTGTGCGCAGCATTGGTCATAGTCGCACTGTCTCCACTCGTGAAACGGATGATTGTTCACCTCCTTGCCGTCCTTGAAGCATGCAAGGACCCAAGCTAATGTCCACGCGAACGACTCGACATCGTGTCGATAAACGCGCAAGACGGTACCTTGGATAGCTTCTTCAGCGAGAAGATCATGGACCATGTAGAGCATGGTCCCCGTACGCTGCCATCCGGATGGCCTTTTGGTTCCTCTAAGGTACGACAAGTCAAAATCGCACAATTTGGCATTCTTCGACCTGGGGTCATGCATGAGATTGCCCAGACTTATATCGCCATGCTCAATTCCTTTGCACCATAGAATGAAATGGCCTGACATTGTGCCTTTGCAATTAGTATCAAAACGAAAACGATCAAGCAAGGGGACCCACAAAAGAAGCATTCCCAGAAAGCGCTCATAAGGTCGTCAAGATTCTTTGTGAGGTTCGTGATAGGCTCATAACGCACAAAAACGATGGCTCGGGGGATTCGAGTATCATTGGAGGACGACGAAAGCCCCAACTCTCGGTGAATAATGTTGGCTGAAAAGTCTACAAAATCGTGAGAAGCCAAAACATCTGGGAGGCAGGCCTCTTCGTCAGGATATTCCTGTAGGAGTTCATGTCCGTGCTTGATAAAATCGGTCTCGCTCGTCCGTAATGTCTCAGGGAACGATAATTTGAGAACTGGAGCTTCGATGCTCTTACTGGTGCCCGCGGCGACTCGGGTGCAGCGTCCTTTGAGACCGTAGATCGCTCGAAAGGCGGGAGACTATCGTCTTTCTCAAAGACGATTGGCTCCCCAGACTCAGCAGGAATATTGATAAGGGCACCCTGTAGCTCAGGAATGACACCCCAGTCTTGAAGACGAAATCGTTGCAAAGCAAAAAGAAGGACGAGGAAATAGGGAAACTCAGCAAGGAAGTCGAGTCCATGCGTCTGAATTGCACCCTGATGATCATAATACCATATGTGCATGATATTATCTGCATAGATAACGTTAGCTATGCTAACAAGTGCTAATGCTCAAGAGCAGGAAGCCGCGCACCAACAACAACGAATCCGAACACGTGGGCTACCCCTAGCTGTGTGCTGATGCGTTCTGTGGCGTAATCCGCTAGTTGCACAACTACCGGAGGAAGCGGCGGAGAGGATCTTTCTTTGGCCGCGTGTTTCTTTCGAGCTGGTGATCCGTCTGCCTCTGTGGTTTCCGCCGGGCGTTTCGCGTTTGGGGAACCACTCGTCCTAGGAGAACTCCTCCTTGGAACTGCTAGCGACATGTTTTGGTCAGTGACGCGTTAGTGTATTCAGGAGGAAAGCTTTACCAGGTCTGGTAGCAGCACCTTCTGAACTCGTCGATCCCGTATCACCGAGACTATCTGACCCAGTCCCGGAAGGCGAATTCGACGAGGAAGGTGATTCGGAAGGAGTCAACTCAGTAGGTGCAACTGATTCGGGAATGTTGTTCTGATTGTAATCATCTACTTTCTTTTCGATCTCGGCCACCGACTGAGCAGGAATCTGTTTGGGATGTTCCCGCTGGACGTAGTCATCAAAACTGGCGGGGAGCGCCTCGCGACCCAGCGAACGCCCCCGCTTGAACTCCAGAAATGCTTTTAACCCCTTCTATTTGCAAGGGTTATTGGGTGTACGAGGAGAAAGAGAGTCATAGACAGCCTCCCATGAGTGATTGTCGGCATCTTCTCCCGCTCCGTCAAGGGCTGCCTGGTTGAAGAGCGAGACTAGGTCAGGCTTACGAGAGTTGGGAACTCGGTGGTCTCCAGCGATACCAGAAGGGTCATTTCTATGGAAAAGCAAGGCAGTCAAGGAATCGTTAGGAACGGCGTCTCGAAATAGTTCGGACTGGATATGAGCGAGACGAATTAGTGCACGATTGGCGCATCGAACAAAAGGCGCATACCGGTCTGTTTCGCGCCCGATACTGGCGCAGTTATGGGTATTTCGTCAGGCATATGAGGCAGCCACGATGACTGGAAGGAACAAACTAGTCAGACAGTATCTCTTCACCTAGCGTCTTCTTCCCTTTCTCATTCGGCGCCTCCTGTTCTTTTTCGTGCCTTTCCTGCTGCTGTTTCTTTTCTGTGGGTGAAGGAAACGTTTCCTGTGCGATAGGTACCACCAAAGCCAGACAATCGTCGAGAAGGCTATCGCGCTCGTGGGCAGTTTTAACAGCGCAACGTTTCAATATTGCACTAAGAAATAGCTGGAGTGAACACGTCTATGTGGCGCCACGGTTGGCATCTTTCTCTTGCAGATAGTTAATTTAACATTTATAGGAAGGGCTGAGAAGGCGCTAGATACAGACCCTTGGAATTGAAGAGAGTGTTCCCAATTGGTGACGAATTAGAATAAAATATAACTAATCATCATCCTCATCCTCTTCATCTTCATCGTCCTCCCTAACTTCAACCCCTTCTCCCTTTCTGGCTTTCTCAATAAGAATCCTCCTCTTTTCTCTCGTCTTCCTCAGTACCTTCACGTACTTCTCCACCGCCCCCTCCTTCTTCGCCACCTTCCAATCCTCCACCACATTCCCATCCAACTTGACTCCCCTCCTCTCCTTCTCAACCTCCATCACATTCTCCTCAATGCGCTCCACAAGCGTCTTAATCCCCGGCGCTCCCTTCCCCTTTTCCTTCCCCTTCCCATTCTTCAAATGCCTCCTAAGAGCAGTCGTCAAAGGCACACATATCTCCGGAAACGCGATACTCCCCGATTGAAGCGCTATCCACTCTCCCAGAACGTATACCGCCTCCTCTCGTACCTCAGCACCCACCCCACGGAGCGTCACATCCAAATCCAACGGTTTTCCCTTGGACGAACCAGCGGGGGCAGAGGAGGAGGAGGAGATGATAGGAAGGAGATAAGGCGCAAGCGGTATATACGTCTCCGTGTTCTTCGACAGATGCAGCAGCGATCGGAGGATTTGGAGATGGAAAGGATGCGAGCGGGGGTTGGATATCAACCTATAAGAAAGAGGAAGAGGTCAAACAACCGAAACCACACACAAAGAGCAAAAACGAAACATACTTCACAGCCCCCAAACTGACTTGAACAAGAGGATAAACCAAAGCTTTAAGTTCCGACTCCTCGGAAGCCTGCGAACATGAAAGCGCAATCACAGAGCACCAAAAGTCCACAGAGTGAGCGTATTGCCAGTTATACACCTGCTTGAAGGTGTCCTGCGTACCCCCAGTATATGAGCACAAAGAAATCAAGGACACAACAGCGACGTACCTTGCTCCGAAGTTTCATACAGTTCCTCAAATGTATCGCTAATTGACGGATGTATCCAAACGCATGTTGATACGCAGCATGCGCCGAAGATTCTACACAAAAATAAGCAAGGGTCGTAAGCAAGAGGACCACACACCTAAGCAAAACAACTCTGCGCCAAGGTTCTTCATCATAGTGATAGCAGGCAGCGTATGCGGATTCGTGGACTTGGAAGTACGCAGCAGGGTCAGATAAGTATTCTGGTATTTATCGCTAAGCGAATCGATTAAGAAAGGAAGAGAGAGGGAAGAAGAACCTTGAGCACGAAATCCACAATCCCCTCATCCCCGACCACCGCCAGCTTCCTGATTGCCAAAAACGCAGCGATCCGGGTCGTGTCAGAAGGCGAGGAGGAGAACAGGGTAAGCAGTTTCTGGTTTCAATGTCTATTAGGCTCTCTGCCCAACGAGGATACGAAGATGGCGTACTTTCAGGTAGACCTTGACGCTCTTCCTGCTACTGACGATGTATGGAATGAGCTTAGCGGTCTCGTTCACCGCTAGCTCGACCTTGTCCGAGTCTGATGACGGGAGCTGAGAGAGCAACAGCAGAGCGTTGTGGAAGAACGACAGAATGAGCTTTTGGAGGGCGTGATATTTGGGAGTTTGTGTTGGCGGTTTTCTGGAACGCATCAGTATGATGGGCCTGTGAAGCGGGAGAAAAGACGACACACATCTTGCCGTTTGCACCGACTTTGAAAGGTACGTGGTGTTCGAGAACGACGGGTGTATATTTTAGCGCCGTTGTGATCAGCTTGTTATAGACTAGACGAGGGAAATGAGAAACTGAATGGGCGAGGTAAGAGGGACGGTACCAGAGGCTTCGTCTATTCTCCAGGCAAGGACGACGTCCTCCTCGTTCATATGAACTGCAGATCGGAACGCCAGGAGAAGTTTTCGGAGGGCGCGAAGAGACCGTGTCTATATGGAAATCAGCTAAGCGATGAAATGGTAACTCAGGGGGACGCACGTCTAGTAAGGACTTTTGCCAGCGCCTGATGATGTCTTTTGTCAAGACAGGAAGCTGGGTTGAGGATCCCTCATTGGGAAACTCTGCATCGTCCTCGTCGACGTCTATTTTTGAGGGATCGAAATCCAAGAGCTCTTTGTCGTTCTCTTGAAGGTATTTGAAGAACTCTGGGTCTTTAGACGCGAGCTGAGAGAGTTCGTGTAGATGAGATTTGCCCTCGTCTGTGGCAAGGCAGAGTTAGGGTGCGGGTATTTGGGATCTGGGAATGAGTGCGCACCGTATTCATCCAGGGAAGCAAATGATGCGGCGTCGTCGGAAGGGAGGCCCTCGTCGTCGGCGTCAACATCGAATAGTTCTTCATCCTCTTCGTCGTCGTCGTCATCGTCGTTCATGAAAGCACCATTCAAAAGATCGTCGACTGACATCTTTGATTTATTGGGTTTTCTAATCCAACATAAGTATCACCGGGGACGATTGAAGACGGCCACTGAACTTGACTGGGGCAACCGCTTGTGGCTGGATTTCCTCATCTTGGACCTGGTTCCCCTTCTGATTATGTGCGCCCCTCCTTCCCTGAATCTTTTTCTTAATCTGCTGGTGTTTCTTCCTTGCCTCGATTGTCTTTTTCAGCTGGCCGCTCTGCACAAATTTTTTTGTAGACTTTTTGCTTTTTGCCATGATGCTAGGAGGAGAGTGATCGGTGGCTGTGTGAATTTTGCGCGATGCTCGCCACCACCCGCCGCCTGCAGCTGTCCACATTCGAGAAACACTCCCGCCTGGCGTCCATCAACATCCAACCGCACGTTGCCGCCCGCCATACTCTGCAGCAGTACCTCGACGCCAAAGGTGAATTTGCCCAAGTCCACGGCGTGAACGGTCTAAATCCTCAATACATCGAATGGAGGGCGGCCGCTGCAGACCAATGCACCCATATGATTCGCTACTATCTTCGTTCCCAGTGGGCGCGCGAGGAAGGGAACGAGCTGGAAGCGGAGAGGTTCAAGATGAGGGCGGAACAGTGCAGAAGGGAGATGTACGGGTTGCAGACTACGGCGAGTAAATGGATGTTGTTAGGTGCGTTCCTGGTTGAGTGTTGTATCGCTCTATAATGTCCTTGCGACCAGCCAATAATCCGCCAACTGTACGGAGCTTGAATGTGCTGGGTGGCGGGACGGTAATCAGAGAGTCCATTGTGAGTAAATCTACTGATCAATCTATGAACCTTTCCTACATGTGTGTACAGATGAACCACCTCTTTGGGGACATTGATCTGCACTCGCTATTCGCAAAGGAAGCCGCCGTCTATGTAGAACGAATACTCTGGAAGGCGAAACACGAACATGACTTTCAACAGATTGCTTTCATCATCGGAACAGGAGGATGGCGGGAAGGGCCGTCCAGGACACAACTGAAAGATGTCCTCTATGCGCTATGTGAAAGGTACTACAAGATTGCGATTATTCGCTTGGGCACAAGTGATGACCTTCATAGACTCGGCTACGACTATGCGCACGACTCGTTCAACAAGGGAAGAATCGTGGTCTTTCTGACACCTAAATTCAATGAAGCGGAACGTCGATACATCTGGCGTGAGCACAGTCCATCGCGGCATGGATCTCGCAGTGTAACTCCAAGGACATTTCTGTGCGCAGCGTCTGCTTTTCTTCTAATGATACTGATGGAATCATCAGAGACAAATGGGTTGAAGACATTGACCTGCAAAAGGCGTTGGACGACCCGTCTTTGTCGATATCGGCGTTGGTAGCGCGAGGTCTTCCGAGTCCGTTTGAATCTGCTGTTGACGCGAAATGCGCAGGGTGGTTTACGGATTGACCGGAAATTAGAAGAAGTGCAATGTATTTTGGGCTTCAAGGATTCTCATGGTCGCCATTTCATGGTCACTCCGACCCCGGCAGTTAGCAGACCGTAGAGGTCGGAGACGCTATACTTGGATGTAGGAAGGGAAGATTCACGGGGAGTGTGCGGGAGATGAACCAGTTCGTATTGATATGAGAATTTGTCGTTGGTTGTTTCTCCGAGAGTAGTGTTTATTAGTAGTAGGCTGTGAGGCGTGAGTGCCACAGAAGATGAAACGCGTGGGATGTCACTTGTCATGTCACGATGGGCGCTAGCACCAAAGATCTTTCTTTCTTTACGACGACGGAGAGAATGTCGTGCTGTGGGGAAGCGAAAACAGAAGACAGTAGACCGCCACCGACGACGCCATTTGTCAACCAACAACCCGGCCCGACTCCCGCCCTCGAAAAGCCTCTGCTGGGATCCCCGCCACCGCCCGCCTTTGTCCCGCCCCAATTCACCCCGCCGCCGAACGTGTATAGTCCACCGAATGGCAGCTATCATTCCCCATCGCCTCCTCCGCCCTCTGGATATGGATACCCTTCACCACCACCGCCGTCCACGCTGAACACTGGAGGCCCAGGTCCCTCAGCTTTCCTCCCTCGCTTCCCGCAGACGTGCACATCGACGAAGGCCGTATGTCCGTTTCCATCGATTTCGGTACAACCTTCTCCGGTGTCGTACGTACCATTCTCTCATTCCCCTCTACCATCTCCTAACCCCAACAGGCATACGGTTCATCCAGAATAGCAAACGGTAAAGTCCAACAGATCCTAACATGGCCAGGCTCCTTCGAAACCTTCCGCAAGATCCCTACCTGTCTCCTCTACGACTCCCTCGGCCAAGTCCTCGCATGGGGTTTAGAAGCAAAAAACGCTTCCCCCATGGCTGGAACCTTCCGCTGCGAATGGTTCAAGCTCTTTCTCGAGCCCCAAGCTCTGCGAGACGCCGACAGCGGCGCCGGTCTCGATCCGAGGTTGCCTCAAATCCCCGTCAGTCCCCCCCCCCCTCCCCCCTTCTTCATTCCGTCATTCCCATCCTCTTGACTTCTTCCGTTGAATAGGATGGGAAAACTCCTCTCGATCTCATCATTGACTTTCTCTCCTGCCTCTGGGAATACGCCAAGGAGCAGATCACCAGGGACATTGGAGCTGTTGCCGATCTCAGTCCGTCCTTCCCTCTCCCTCTTCACCTCACTCTCATCATCCCCCTTAGATCAAGCACACATTTACCTAACCGTCCCAGCAGCATGGGACCTTGCCGGTATCGACCTCATGCGTAAAGCCGCTGTAGCCGCCTCCTTGGTCGGCAGTGCACACGCAGGAGACATCAACTGGCGCGAACGGCGCGTCCATCTACATCCCTCTCTTTTCTATGTCTTCTGATAGCCAGCCTTCTAGGTTACACATTATCACAGAACCAGAAGCAGCTGCCGTCCATTGTGCATTCCAAGACACCCACGTCCGTCCTTTCTCACCCAATCGTACTCCTCTCACATTCAATGTACAACAGGCTCTAGGCTCTTTGAAACCATCTCAGAACTTTATGGTATGCGACGCAGGAGGTGGAACCGTCGATTTAGCCGTGTACAAAGTCTGTCTCTTCTTTCTTTCTCCCCTACCTTCCTCTCACTCCCTCCGTATCCAGCTCATCGGCACCCTCACCTCGCTCGAGATAGCTGAAATCGCCGCCCGGTCTGGTGCCAGCTGTGGTAGTCTGTTCTTGGACTTGAGATTTAGGGAGCTGGTCAAGACGGTATGCATGCTAGCGTTCCCGCCTCTTTTTCTTCTAACAATTGGATCTAGCTGCTAGCGGATCACCCGACTCACCTGGACCCTCCCTCGTTGGCGTATTTCATGCATTCGTTTAGTGAGACGGATAAACTGAGCTATGAGGGTGTTCGAGACGACGGTTCGTGTTCTGTCCCTCTCTGTCATTATCAGCTCACGTGCGGCATAAAGAGAACATGTTCCACTTTACGTGCTTCAACGTAGACGACCCGCACGATCCCTCTGTCGGTCTCATCAACGGACAGCTTTCCATTCCTGGGGCGTTACTCCGGAGAGAAGTGTCCGTCTCATCTCTTTCCTCTCCCCGTTACATTTCTGACCTTTTTTGCAGCTTCGATCCCGTAATCGACCAAGTCCTCGCCCTCCTCAACACCCAGCTGTCCACCGTTTCTCAGCGCATCGATGCGCTCCTTCTCGTGGGTGGGTTTGCCGGATGCGAGTATCTGAAGACCAGAGTCGAGGTATCTCGCGCTTCCCCATGAAACTCCGTTCATCCTTACCCTATCCAACAGGCTGAACTGAGCTCACGCATACGCGTCATCACACGTCCCTCTGATGCAGATACCGCTACCCCTCCGAGGCGCAGCAAGGTACGGACTATCGAATGGGAAGCTCGTCAGCAGCGTTATTGCCCCGAGGAGTTACATCATGAAGGTATCCTACCTGCCTTTTCCTCTCCCTGATTCACTTATCATTCATTCTACATAGGTGAAGCTCCCGGCCGAGCAAGAAGATTATCAGAAACGACCCGCGTATATCCGGCAAAACGATGCTGGGTTTCCCATCTGTGAGAATCGGTAAGTGCCGTCTCCCGTCCCATCCATCTCGGCAAAATGCGCGGAGGGCCCTGTCTATCAAACGGGACCCTGTATATTAATTACGCGAGTCCGAGCACCCTGTCGATCATCCGCTTACTGTTACTGACGCTTTGACTGATCTGTGGCGTTTCATTTAGACTGCAATATCTCGTTCAAAAGGGTGCGATCCTCCGGAAAGGACAGCGGATATCGACCAAGTTTTGTAAATACTCTCAGACAGCACAAGGTACACACACTCACCTCCCTTCCCTTCCTCTCCCGCTCACCCATCTCCAGACTCGAGTTTCATCGCGGTCCTCTACACCTCGGACTCGGACCGCATCATGCGGTACACCGACGAAGGCGAGACGTTCGAGCTGTGCAAGTGGACCGTCGACCTGCGGACGCTGCCCGTCTTCCGACAGAACGTGGCCACCAGCAGCTCGGTAGGGGCCGGTGGGGGATTTTTCACAGGTGCGCGTGTTGATCGTCTTTTCTCAGCGATCTAACGCGAGAGGCACACAGAGTTCGAGATCGGGCTGGAGCTGGACAGCGCGGAAGTTCGCGGGTTGCTGCTGTACAACGATCAAGAATGGGGGAGGGTTACGTTTGATTTTTTGAACTAGCCAAGCAGGACCGACAGTGGAGGGAGGATATCTAATAGCGATATTGTATTGTGGCGCCGGCGTATGAACCAGTTCGATTTAATTAAAATATATTTCCGAATTCTCCGACCGGTAGGATAAGCTGAGCGCCGATGGATCTGATTATGTGGCTTTGTCAGGAAATGACATGATGACTCTGATCCAAAGCTAAGCTAAAATGTAAAGTGCAGCATATGGCGCATTTTTTTCAATTTGCTTTCCCCCTCCCTCCTAGCGATGGATAAAGTGTCCGTCGAGGAATTGTACTCACAGTTGGCTGATATCACCCACAGCTCCTCCTACTTTACCAACTGGGCCAGAACGTTTCGATGTCTGCCACAATCCGTCTTCGTCCCAGAGTCGGAAGAACAGTGCGAGCTTGTGGTTGAGCTTGCCAGACGGGAGGGAAAGAGGATAAGAGTCGTCGGCGTCGGTCACAGTCCCAGCGATCTCGCGTGTACGAGCGAATTTATGATTCGGACAGATAAACTGGACAAAATCATCTCTGTGGGTGTTTTCCATTCTCCGTCCATACTTCTCTCTCATTTCTCTCTGCAGGTGGATAAGGAAAGAAAGATAGTGAAAGCACAAGGCGGCATCCAGCTCTTGTCGCTGCACAAGGCGTTGGCCGCCCACTCGTTGGCGATGATCAACGTCGGCTCGATCTCAGACCAGACGTTGGCGGGAATCATCACCACCGCCTCCCATGGCACCGGCATCCACTTTGGCGTCATGTCCACCGATGTCCTCTCCCTCCGCCTCCTCCTCTCCGATGGCACAAAGCTCTTCTGCTCCCGAACCTCCAACGCCGACGTCTTTCTCGCTTCCCTCTGTGGGCTCGGCGCCACTGGCCTCATCCTCGAGGTAGAGATGCACGTCCAAGACTCTTTCGATTGAAGGAGGTCCAGAAATCCCTACCTTTCCAGGAGGTCATACAGAACCTAGACACGCTCGTGCACGCGTCTGAACACGCTAGACTCTGGTGGTTCCCTTCTTCCCCATCAAATTCTGTCAGAACTTCTCTCGCCTCTCGTACCACAGACCCACCGAAAACCGGTCTACTCCTGGCTGTGGCACTCCCTCATGGGCTTCCACGTCGTGCAGTTCCTCCTCTTCCTCGGTAGGTACTTTTCGACGATCAACAAGTGGACCGCAGCGTTTGCGGCTTGGCTCATCAGCATGGATACCGTCGGTGTCGATGACGGATGGAAGATATTCAACGTCGACTGTCGAGTGAGCTTCTCCCTCCCTCTAGCGTCTCCCTTACTCACCTACCCGCCAACTAGTACCCCCAATATACCACCGAATGGGCGATCCCCTACGCCAACACCGTCCCCTGCCTCCTCGAACTCAACACATTCTTCCAAGATCCCCTCTCCTCCTTTCCCTCGCTAACACCTCGCGAACGGAAAGCCCTCCAAACGATGCATTTCCCCATCGAAATCCGCTTCTCCGCCCCAGACGACATATGGATCAGCCCCAGCACCGCACAACAGACATGTTGGATCGGGATCGTCCAATACAAGTACGTCCCGTCCCGTCCCTTCCTTCTTCCCTCTTCCCTCCCTTACTAACCTTCGCAGACCATACGGCTTACCTATCCCCTACCGTCTCCTCTTCCACACCTTCGAACGCATCCTCTCCTCGCACGGAGGGAGACCACATTGGGCCAAATCGCACCCCCTCACACCCTCGCACCTCCGCGCACTGTATCCCGAACATTGGGACGATTTTGTCAGAGTCTTGCACCGGGTGGATGAGAGGGGAATGTGGAGGAACGAGTACATCAGGAGACATATCACTGGGGAGGAGGAGGGGTCCGGTGGAAGTCAGAGGATGTATAAGGAGAGAGAATGACCGACCGTTTTGAACTTTGAAACATGCCCTGCCAGTCGTTATCGTTTTACATTATACATATGTACTCTGCGGTGTATATGGTGTCCTGGGTTTCATTTAGACAGTCTGTAGCCCGAGTCGCTTTTATGTAGCTTTTCGTCGTTTGTCCTCATGTTCAAGTTGTCGTTTACAGTACAGTGGTGCCATAATTATTGCTCCTGTGACAGGTCGCTTTATGTCCGACTTCGATGATCTATGCCAGATGGAGAGTCTGGACTCGCTCAAATCCGGGTACAGTCTACTAGTAGTCCTTGAGACACAACTTCGTAAATAAAATTCTATGCTATCAAATTTTCAGATTTTTCAAAATAAAACATACCATTGGGTAGCTTATCATGTCCTTGTTTCAATTTGTTTTTTTGGGGCTGAGCCAATGAATTGTAACTGTTAAAAAAATAGAAACTCTGCCGAAGATGAAATGTCACGGTTTTGACTTCCTTGAGACACTGTGACAATGCTGATGTCATCATCTGGAGCTACTCGAAACCCTCATCGTCGTCACTGTCGCTGCCTCCCTCTTCATCTCCCTCAACCAAAGTCAGCTCCTTTGACTTTCCTGAAGCCTTGGGCATCTCAGGCTTCTTTGGCCGCACTGGTTTCTTTGGCAGATCCTTCCTTCTTGCCCCACCTGCAACTGAGCATATTCCTGCTCCCATACTGCGACCACTTTCTCGTGAGTCTCCTTTATTTTCTTCCACCTTGCCTCTACCTCTTCCTTCTTTTCCTTATAAGCTCTTATCTCCTCATCCTTCCTCTTTTTCTCCTCCTGATTCTTTCCATCATCCACCATCTTCTGTTTTGCCGCAATAATGTCCAGGTCTGTCTACAACCTCCCAAGTCCATTCGACTCTAATACAGCTCCTTTTCCTTTCTTCTTTCCATTTTCCTTTGCATAAAGTGCCTGACTCATCTTGTTTAGAGTCAGATCCTGGATGACCGCTTGAGCCGCATAGGCCTGTTCATTGGTGCGATAGACTGCAATGTGTTCCTTTGCAATGTGAAGGTTTAGTGAGAGACTTTCGGTATATTTTTCGAGGGCTCTTCTATCATAAAACTGACTAGCTGGGATAGAATCAAGCAATGTCCATTCAATGGGAGGAAGATTGACAGCAGTTGTTGCGTGTTTGATAGTCTGAGGGATGGGGTTGGATGACTTGTATGGGGTTTTCAAGATGAGAAAGGAGCCAGAAGATGTTGCAGCAAGGCTTGAAGTCAGAAGGCGAGCACATTTGGAGGGACTGTCAGGATTTTGAAGTGTGGGATCAACATGAGGACACTTGGAAGAGATAGAGGTAAGAGTCTGACTCGGAGATGAAGGAGGGGCTGGACAAGAAGATGGGAGAGGCTGCAAGGGTGGAAGAGCATTCTCTGGAGAGAGGTCTATTGCTGTTGGCTGATAGGTTACCATGCTTTTGATGATAGCATGTATGGGACTAGTCTGTTTGATTGGGAAGAGACCTTGGGTTGAGGTAACCTTACTAGGCCGCATCTGCTCTGGTTGAATTACATTCCGGTTGAATGGATATACACCTGTTGCACTAAATGCTGCAAAAATAGTGTTCTTGTCAAATGTGCATAGGAATGCACTGCCAAACACACTAAGGAAGTCACATTTTGTGAGTGAGCGTTAATGTGATGCCTCAAACTCGGTGATCATCTTCTTCCATTCATTCTTCATCTTAGCAAAACACACTACATCTAGACCCTGAAGAGCATGCGTACAGTGTGGAAGGTAGCTAAGAATAGTGACATTATGCTCCCATGCATACTAGAGGAGCTCGAGACTGAAATAGGAATTGTGTCCATCGAAGATCAAAACATGCAGTTCACTGTTGGCCTTCTCATGTGTCTGGGGCTCAAAATCCTTCTTAAACCACTCTAGTGCAATCTCTGCATCCATCCACCCTTTTGGAGATGTCCCAACACTAGAAAAGAGCTTAGACAAACTCAAAAATCCACAATAAAGGACCACTTACGAACAGTGTGCAACATTATTTTCAGTCCAGTTTGTATACAAATTCTGACCTTTAAAGATAACAGCAGGTGGGAGTACTATTCCATCTGCACAAATTGTTACAATAGCTGTAACATTCTCTTGATTCGCTCCTCCCTGCTTATGCTGTGTCTTTGTCTCACGTGCACCATAAACCTGTTCTTTACCATGATTCCCCCATAGAAAGCCACCCTCATCCATCCCATACATGTTCTCGGGCTTTACCTTTGGGATAACAATAGTCTCTTCTACAATATCATACCAATGGTTTACCGCTGTGGGATTAAGGCACTGAGCACACTGTGTGTCAAGTGGCTTGCTCTAATGGGTGCTGAGAATATGATGATGGCACTTCCAGAATTCATAAATCCAGGTTTCTCCCACAGGCTTATATCCCGAGCCCTCCCTCTCGTAAAGAATCACATTGGCACATGAATTGATGAGTTGACGTGTTAGAGAAGTGCCCCAGGATGCTGAACTAAGAATGTGATGGACAAGAATAAGCTCTTCAGAAGGTGTGAGTTTCTGTTTGGTCTGGTTGAATTCCTGGATAGTGCACATCCCTTTGAGATGTCTTGAAATAGCCATCTTGTCTATATCACAGTACTCTGCCCAATAACGAAGGCTTTGCTTTGCTTTGTCAGGACTATTCTGATTTTCCAGATACAGGTGCACCACCTTTTTAACATATGCTGCCTTGGCCTCCATCTTCAATTGGTGCTTTGTTTTTGCTGAAAGTGCATGATTGGCCATTTAACGCATCTAAATGAAGATAGAAGAGCCCGAGGAGCTGGTGAAGAATCAAAGAAGTGATGCATTATTGATCACATGTGTTGATCACAGGCATGTTGCATCACATTATGCCACACTTTTGGTGCCAACTTTCAGATGTTGCATAGATCTGTCAATTCTGGGCCGATCTCTTTCAGTATGGGCTAGAATTTTTCCTTAGATAATAATATTTGATAGATAGTATAGTCCGAGAGAATTCCATTGCTTAAAGTTCAAACTGAAGGTGGGAGAAAGTTGGCAAAGGCAAAAATATGGTAACTCTGGCTATATATACATTCCTCACCCTCTTACCATTCATCCATCTGGCTTCAAATTTTTATCAGAGCTATAAAATAAGTCTAAGATACCTACAAAAAAAACCCTGAAGCAATTCAGAGCTTAGGAGCCCATAAAATTTCTTCTGTATCAAGGAACCCTCGTGTCTTAAAGACTACTAGTAGACTGTAGTAGTAATTTGAGACCTTCACTGGAAAGTTAAATTTAATCTCGCTGTGCTTAAACCAGTGGATAGATTCATTATTAATACTACTGAAATTTTAGATCCTAATTGAATATCAGGTTTTGTAGGATAGAGATGGTAATTTCGATGCTGGTATAAGAAAAGCTGTTGCTTCTTGTAAAGTTAGAGTTTATTTAAGATTTAGAGTATTACAACATGAAAAAGATACCAAATTAATGGCATTAATAATGTACTGTAGAAAGTTGCAATACTCATGATTAAAATGATAGGCCGACTTGACATCTTTTATTTGTACTAGCCAAATATTTACCTTGTATTGTTATTGTTCTTATTTCAGCAGCTCTATACAAGGCCACTGTCTGTAGTAGTTTACTGTAACTATACTACAAAAACCCAGATAGATCTTTGTCAGTATTGATGTGAGCCACAACTCTATTAACACTTCTCCCACCGAAGAGCCAGGCAGTATGGTTATAACCCAGGGGAAAACATAAAAACCTGGGATATAGTGTATAGTTGCCCTATACTGTAATAACTCCCCATACCTCCAGTATCTCCAGTGTTGTAGCTGACAACTTCTGCCTCCAATCTACCTTTCATTGTTCTTCTTCTCTTTGTTTGTAGGTTAGTTTGTAGTTGGTTAGTTGGTTGCAATAGATAGCATGTACTGACATAATAAAGAGTGCTCATCAAGCTCCATTATAATAATTGTATCCAACTCTCCCCAGACAGGCCAAGCAGCAGTAATCTCTTCTGAGTCTTCAGATATAGCAAGCAATAGCAGTAGAGAATATGTTGCATAGCCATGTAAATGATGAGAGCCTGGTCTGCATCAAGCATTTTCTGTGCTCCAGGATTGGGTACAAGAACAGTAGCCATTCATAATTGCAGAGCTGAGCAGACAGAGAACAGACTGCCTTAGGATGGACAGATTTGATAATTCCAGTAAATATTAATAACAGTTTTGCTTCTCCTTGCACTGTAGTATATGTTTTTATGGAGTCTCTGCCAGCACTATAGTGATTGTCTACATGCTTTTATAGAGAGGCAGAAGCAGCTATGCCAAGATGCAGAGAACTGTAGGGCCAAATTTTTTATAGCCAGGATGACAAAGTTGGTAACAATTCTGTTTCCCTTATGCAGTATAGTGTTTGTCTACATACTTTTATAGAGTCTCTGTGCACTATAGTAATGGTCTATATGGTCTTATAGAGAGGCAGGGGTATGTTTTAGCTCATGTGTCACGATTCTGACTATCCAGAGGCTGAAAAAGTTCTTGCAAACTCCTGATTTACAATGTTGATAACCATCTTAAATGTTATTGCACTGCCTAAGATTTATATGTGTCTTCAGCAAGCTAGTGTATGTTGTTGAGCATGCAAGCAGATTTTGTGTTTTTTGATAATGGTGTTATATCAGAGCCCTATTATCCAGAAAACAAATGTCAAGCTAGCTGGGCCATCTCATCATGTTTTTTGGTGAAAGAAATTCTACTACCAAATGAGAGGAGGGGACTTCAACATGAGAGTAGTAAAAGTCACAAAAAATTATCTCTAGGCTAATATACAAAAGATCATTTTTGAAGCACATAAAACAAGATGGATATATAAATATTTTTATAAAATTTTTGGAATGATACCTTTCATCACTGTTAATAAGCCCATGCAGCAGCTGAATGATTATGGTGGTTGATTCTGATAATGCAGTTGGATAGGACTTGGAGGAAA
>RZIO01000018.1:1397788-1408205 GCA_004338095.1 Gloeostereum incarnatum
GTGGTAGGATGTACATAATAACTTGTTATATTGAAGATGTAATGAGCTTACATCAGAATGCATCAGAATAGGATGAGGACTGAAATCAATGATCTAGTTAAACAGGTGAGTACTGGCCTACCACTCAGTTAGAGAAGACTCTGATTTAGGATGCCTTATCTCTAGCTTCCTGCTCAGTGCCCTATATTTGCCAGCCAAAGACCAAGAAATAAAGCAGAAACAGTAATTACCAGGCAGTTTTCTTACCTTCTAGATCCACGTAATTTATTTTCAGGGAACTATGCCATTCATGAGTATGGTGGTGTTAACCCAATTCATGTTTATCCTTCTCTAGAGCACTACATGTTGTGGCCATCCTATAAGCACTTCTACAATGCACTTCATAACATTCAATCATTCTTCTGGGTCTTCACATATCTGTGCATGACTCGTGAAGGTCCTGGAGAAGAAAAATGAGGTGACTATAATAGAAAACAAGACAATAAGGTTGCAGAAGTGTAACATACTTGAAGAGGTCATCATCCCCAATATCTCTCCCTACTTTAGAAACCTCATTCCTCTTCTTAGGCAGTGGCAGGCTCTAATCCTCCATAACCACCAATTTCAGCTGTTTGAGTATAATATCATCTGTAATCTAATAAAGCTATTGCTGATCTCCAGAAGAATCTACCAGAGTTTGAACCAGAGCTTCAACAGAAATACAAAAACCTCAGCAATAGGGAGTGTAAGCATTGTAGGTTAGATCTTCAGCATATCCATGAATGTTTCTGATATTCTGGCATCTTGACTGGTCCTATAGAACCACATGAAGAGACAGGCTGGTGATCATAGTGGTGGAACTTCTGAGCTCCCTGTCGGCCAGGAAATGAAAGGCAGGCTGCTTTCCAAGGCTGGCAGACCCACAGAGCATAAATTCAAGAAGGCTAGGACAGATTGTATGTAGAATTTATTGAGGTGACTCTTCCCCATTATGCTTTTGTTTTATGTCTTTGCTTTGCTATACTGTCCTGCTTGCTGCCAGTGTTTTATGTTTGTACATTTAGTCTTTTCCAAGTTTTTTAGCACAGGTTTGGTCAGGCTAGTAAAAATTTTAATTGCATGGTTCTGTTCTAAGTCTTCACATTTTCTTAGCACCCACTTTCTGCAGTGTCAGTCACACATCATGAGATATCATACCCAAATAGGAAGTTTTGGGTAGCATCGTCTAGCATCATGATCCTGAAAAATCTGGCAATCATCCCACAATGTGCGCTCTGATATAGAGAACCCAACTGTTTACCTGTTTATTTAGAATCATTGTTCTGGGTATTTCATTCATTTGGACTTGAAGTCCACGAGGCTGGTACTATCACTGTCCTAACGATGCGAATATGGAGAAGGCAAAGCATTAGCAAGGCTGGCGCCAGTGCCTGAGTCTATTGATGATCCCGAAACCATCATGGCTTATTCTCACCTCGACTAAAACTTTTGGATATATTCAGCCCCAAGACGTGTATCATGCAGGACATTGCAAACACCACAATCGGTAAGGCGGCCACAAAGTGTACAGCATCATGGCATTGTTTGTAAATAATTCATTAGTAGACAGTGATAGAATATATAGCAAAGCAACATCAAAAAAGCAAAGTGCAAAGACATCTAAGGCGACGATCAGGATTCGGCAGCTTTCAACCTCTTTCCCTGGCCCTTGCCCTTGGGCGTAGGGGATGGTGGATCATCACGCCCGCCAAGAGGGACTCCCTTCATATCCCCGTGGCCAAGAGTCGTCTCGGGAGAGATACCACTAGGGTCCCGTACCCCCATGTCTTCAATCGGTGTAACCGGAGGTGTATAAGGTGCAGAATGTCGGAAACATTCGCGGATACGTCTGAGATCCTTCTGGCGACGTTCACGCTCGGTGTCACTGAGCTTCTTGTATTTCGCCTCGAGCTCTGGGTAAAACTGGGGTGGATTTTTCTCGAGGTCGGAGATAGTATCTTCAAGGAGTTCCAACGTGCGATCGTGGATGGTATCATACTCCAACAGATGGAACTTATGAACATGAATGATCAGAGCCCACCAACGCTTCAACAGGGGGATGAGGTTCCTAAAGTACGGAGAGATGTTCGGAATGATGTATTCTTCAAGGGCATTGTCCTGGCTCAACATCGTCTCCTTGCTGCTTGTCAGAACCTCCACATCCCCGTCGTCGAATAGGCAACGAACGACATGCCACAGAGTCTTAGTCTCTTCACTGAGCTGCGGGCTCGGTTTGAAATCGTCCCGGCGTTCACCACCCGGACCCTCTCGGGTCACACATAGGTAGGTGAAAACCCAGAAGAAGGATTCGATGTCGTGAATCGCATCGTGGAAATGGGCATCAGATCTGAATACAAATGCAGCAGCTCGACCAGAAGGCATAATGTGTGCTTGCTTCAGTACCGCTGCACTTACAAACGGCATAGTTCCCTGTTGACAAGTTGAGTTAAGCAGTGAATTAGACTAGGAATACCTTACCGTCCTCTCATGTCGGCTTGATACTCGCCCTTCAAACGTCGGGCGTCTGAGGGGAAGCTAAACCCAGAGGGGAGTCAGACAATGTCACAGAGAATGAATAAAGATCAATGCCAACCTTCTTCAGCCAATCAATTGGTATATCACCAGCGGGATTCCCATACAAGGATGCCATAGAAACAAGATACGCAACCACACTCCCAATCAAAACTGTACCGGAGACATCAGGTTCAATCTCATAATACCGGGCGCACACCTTCATGACCAATTCAGGTGATGGTGAAGGTAGACCGTCGAAGGTGAATTGCATGTTTATGGGAGGTAGAATCGATTTGTCAACATTCTGGATTGTGTTGATGCTAGTGAAGCCGGTAGATAGCTTCGCGTGATCAAAGTCGATAAGACGGCCCTCTGTACGACTGTTGTCCTCCAAAATATTCTCCGGACAAATCAGGAGATTGCCACAGCTGACGTCTCGGTGAAGCACGGCTCTCCCGCCCTGCGACTGGTCCTCTTCTTCTATCGCACGATGCTCATTGACATACCCAAATCGGTGCCCTGTCGAAGGCTGGTCAGTATCATCAACTCCCAACCAATGAAGATATGCGTGCCTTTCATTCCGTCTCGTAATGAGCACAGGAACTCAAGCTGATTAATGAAGAACTTGATGGACCAACCGTACTCTTCCATAAGAATCCGTGTACGGACTCGAGGGGTAGGATAGGTCGGGGCCTTGAGTTGGATCACCATCGCGTCGCCTTCAAGCACACTGAGAAAAAGGCGCTTCTCAGCATCCTCGACGTCAGTGACTGTACGCTTCGGGGCATGCTTCGAGGAAGGAGGTTCGTATTCCTCAACCATCAAATTACGGCGAATCGAAGTTTGGGTATCGTCCGCGCTCCCTGATTCGTCCAGAACATCCTCTGATGAATAGATCGAAGCAACGAAACGTCGATCCTCGTCCTCGGTGTTCTTCATCATCTCGTATATGTGTGCCTCAGAGGACTCAGGGTTTGCGCTAGGACGCCACGATTGTTTCAAAACATAAATCTGGACATACAGCTAAAGTGGACGGGACAGCTGCAATAGAGGAGGCGTCGTACCTTCTTTGGAGCGTGGCGCTCATTGAACTTCACAGCTTCCCAAATCAGGACCGCACGGCCACTTATAACATCTGCCCTTGCAGCGCTGATGCAGCGGACGGTCAGGAACTTCTCGCGCACGCTCGCATTGCCCTTCGATGGCATCTCGATGATCCAGTGAGTATCATACACCGACTTCCCATAAGTCTTAGCATCGAAAGACTGATAGGCGGGTTGGAGGCATTGATCCGTTCTGGGATCGTAGAGCTGCATCGTCCTATCCCATCCCAACCGCTCCGCAGAGAGGATGGAAAACCCGGCCAGGATCTGAACGAATCTCTCGGGGTTCTATAATTGTGATCAATGGGGCGAGAGATCCTAACTTGAGGTGTCTATGCATACCTCGTGAATGTCGATCGCTGTTTTTGTACCCAACAGACCAGACCGGTCGCAGAGCCAAACCGCAAGTTGATCGCGACACAAGGTCAGCCCGAACACAAAACGTCGGTTCAGCTGCTCTCGGAGAATCAGCCCCGCACCGCCAATGGTCTGAGTTGTCGAGTCAATGATGTCTTTGGGGGTACAGTTGAATTTCAATTCCGCGGTGTTATGTTGTTTGAAGCCAATAGTTCTTCATCGCACGGGACTAGAAAATGTTAGAAGAGGGCACTAAGGGGGAAGAGTCATGACGCACGAGGTGAGATCTGGCGGTTTGCAATTGCTTTTCCAAATCCTCTCGGTCGACCTAGATGAGGGGAAGAACTAAGGCCCAGGACTCCACGGAAGCTAAGGAGGGGATCACTAACGGGCTCAGACGTGGGCCGCACTTGCTGTGCTTTCTTCCTTGCAGCGGCCTGCACTCCAGAACATGTTTAGTGAAACAAGACACAGTAGTGGGCTGAAAGATACATACCTTCTTCTTGTTGGATGCTTTAGTCTGACAAGTATTCAGCAACGCAATTGAGGAGAGAAAAAAGACTCACTGAGCGTGACGAACCTCCTCCAGCGGTGGCACCATCAGTGTCGTCCTAGCAAAAGATGTGAGACCGAAAACTACAAAAGACGAGAGGATGCATAATTACAGATCGGTGGTCCAGCGCATCCAATTTTCTGACAATATCTGTGATTTCTCTATTCAAACGTTCTCTATCTTCAGACGGTATGACGCAGCTGAGGTCGGGGCGCGTTTCGGGAGAGTCGACGTCGCGCGATTTTGGACTCTCGTTAGAGAGACAGTCCCACACGCATGCGACAAGCTCAACGGCCCGCCAATGGTCACCATACATATCCTTTACAAGGTTTCTATGTTCCAATTTGCCCAATTGCATTTGATTCGTCTTGTGTTTGCTTCCGTCGAAGTCCCGGATGATCTGGTGAATAGCATTTGCGATGTCGATGAAAGGGCCGTACATGGCGCTCTCGCGCCTTGCCCTTCCGTTTGCTTTAGGAAAGTGCTTCCATCGCTTCCCATCGTGAAAACCCATCGCCTTCAGAACCTCGAATACATGTCTGACGATGCTGCTAGTGCTCGTTTTAGCGTCCGATCCAGACTTTGATGACATATTGAAGAGCGTGTCACAGAACTCATCAGTGTCGGCGACATTTGCAGTCGAAGACAAGCTCTGCTCAGCTCCACGGTGTATCTGAAGAGCTTGTGTCTTGGTACGCGTCCTAGACATTGTCTTAGTGGCTTTGATTGGCGTATCCTGCGGTGTGTGGCTTTTCTTAGGGCCCGCCCTGAGAGAGTTCATGGTGGGAGGTACAGAAATGAGGAGGACTTCTTCTCACCTTCCGTTAAAGCGCCCGAGAGATATAAAGCATCAGGCTTTCAGGCCTCATGGACACTGCGTGGGGGAACGACGTGTTGTTTGGCTGTGTTGACACGCTCGGCATTCGCCTCTCAGTTCGAATTCGTTCGCCGCAGCCTCAGCCTCAGCCTCTAGTCACAAGCCGGAAAACCGCAACAGCTAACATTCACATCTAAGCAGTATATGAGACTAGTAGCAGCTTCAAGATAAAGGTGCAATGAAATGTATTTAAAACCCAACAGCCGGTCTATCTCTAGCCAATCTCCAGCAATCTCCGTCACAGGGGCCACGCAGGAGTTTCTAGTGAGGCTTGTTTATACTTCTTTGAGGGGAAGAGATGAAGTTGCTCTGGTGTTCTGACATTCTCCTTTCATCTTTCCTTTATTCCGCTGCCACATGTCGTGTCTATGCTAACATATCGTGATCAAATTTCTACTTACCCCTTTGTACCATTGCTAGTTTGTGTATATCCAGAGGATGTCCCGCGTCAGTAATATACTTATTGAGAAAGAAATGATCTTCGCCGAAATGAGGAAAACGTGAGAGACTGCAATCCAAACCAAACAAAGTGACTGCAATTCCTGGCGAAGAGAAGAGAAGAGAAAGACCCGAATCGATAACATACACATTTATTCCTTTCCAGATACACAGGAAGAAGCGGCATTCATAATCCTAGACTCTCCTTGATACTTTCCCTGACCAGCCGCTCATACTCCGCCTTGTTATCCCGATACAGCTTGCAACAGTCGATGTTGGCTCCCGATTCCAAGTTCGGCTCTACACCCACACCGTCCATCAACAATATTGGAAAGAATGAAAGGAATAAGACATACCGGCTAGCATACTGACGACACTCAGAATAACCTTCTCCACACTCTGGACAGGACTCCACCTCTCCGACGCCTGCTCATACATCGTCGGGTCATCTCCTGGCGTGTGTAGAATGGAGATGCACACGGTTCCGTCGGGATAGACTTCAACGCGAGCCAGCGTTACCGTAGGTAGAAAAAAACGAGTGTAAAAAAAGCTCACTGTTCGGATGAAACAAGGGTGGTTCGAATTTCATCTTGAACGGGGAGAGAGGGTAATCGGAGGGCTGGTTGGTGACATGGCTGAGCTCGAGGGAGGGACGAAAAGGTGTTTGACCTACGAAAGTGAGCTTCGCTGGGAACACGCCGCCTTCCTTTTGAGATTCAGTGTCAGATGTATAGAATAGAACGAGTGATGTGAGACGTACGAATGGTGTATCTTTCGGCCCGCAAATTAGGGCTTCCCAGGTAAAGAAATCAGATTCGGATATAGGTCCTAGAGTTTCAGATATTTAAGCTTAGACGCATCTTCACGATATGATAGACGTGTACCTGCAGTGAACATTCCATCGGGAGAGCCTAGTGGCAGATGTCAAGGTGAAAACGGCGACCGAGAAGTGGTAATACATAGGTACCTCCGGCTGTGAGTTGCTTATACTCCGTCATAAGCCGCCTGAGAGCAGTCGCGCTAGCAGAGCCTCTGGAAGTCATGGTCGTAAAATTGGCGTGTTGGAGAGATGGTGGTGGTGAACGTGTAGGGCGTGCTGTGCAACCCCGTGCCCGTGGAATGAGGCGAAGGCTTTTGGCAAACAGATGTCTACATGTGTCCTTTTGCTACTACAGCTCTTTGAGAATGAGTACACGGAGCCTGGCCATTTGGATTCCAGAACCGAACTTGTTCACAAAGCGGCAGAGGTAAGAAAACGCCACACAGATTGGTGCTTATCTTATCTTATCTCCCTGGCGATGACTCATGCCTACTCCGACAAGTTATACTGTAGCTGACGTGGAGATGCCTAATAATTGCGCTGACCATGGCAGAACGCGACGATGAATCATCATATCCACGTGACTGGATGTGGCTTACGGATCGATAAGTATAAAATCCAAGCTTCCATCCATTCATCGAAAGCAACCAGCAACGAAAATGACTGTCACTGCAATCAATTCCATCGCAGAATTCCGCGAAATCGTACGTATCCTCCATCTCCCCCACGCTCAAGCTCAATCTCTCCCTACAGATCAACGGTGATATTCCAGTTGTGGTCGACTTCTGGGCCACCTGGTGCGGACCCTGCAAAGCCATCTCCCCCATCTTCGAAAAGTTCTCCAACCTCGAAGAATTCCAAGGAAAGGTCAAGTTCTACAAAGTAGACGTCGACGCCCAGGACGAGATCGCCGCAGAGGTCGGCATCAAAGCCATGCCCACCTTCATGGTCTTCAAGAACGGAGACAAGATCAAAGAGGTCGTCGGCGCTAACCCCGCTGGCTTGCAGGTCGGTGTTTTTCGCCTCGATGCCATGATCGTTCACTACTGACGACGATTCTTCAGAATCTCATCCAGTCTGTTGTTGCGTAAATCGACCCAGTCGAACTCTCTACATCAATACTGTACCGTGTAATCTTGTAAAACCAGTCCATTATGTATTCAGCCTCCCTGTCAGTTAACACTTGTGGTAATTTGCAAGTCCACGAGATTGAAAAATGTGCGCTTGTGCATATATAATACAAATGCCGACGCTGAACGAGTCCAAGAAGGGTATTAGTTCATCCAGACATTCACCTACCACCCGCAGGCAACCCACTCAACCTCCTCGAATTCCTCGCACTACTTCCATGCCCAGGGACCAACGCAACCCCAGGACTCCTCGACCTCCTCCTCGCATTCACACTCAACGCCCCAAACTCTCCCGCCAAATCATAACTCGGACTCGCCGGCACACCTGCCACTGCATATCCCGTCGTCGCAAACGCCGGTACCCCCATCATCGGCGTCGTATTCAGTGCCAAACTCCCAGCCCCCATCAAACTCTTCTTCCTCCCCCTTCGCTTCGTCACTTGAGGAACAGCAGTCTTGTCCACACCCTCCATCATCATCTGCAACGCCCACAAACACCAAAATGCGTCGTTCCCCGAATTATGCAGCACCAAGCCCTCGCGGGGTATTTCCACCGGGAACGATTTCAAAAGGTCTCCCAAGGATAGTGTAGACCCCTGTGCGCGGCCGTTCATGGGCCCGCGGTAGCCTGCATTGAAGAGCGATCGCTCGAGGGCGGAGGTGTCCAATGTGAGGACGTTGTGTGGAAGTTCTATGGGCAAAATTAGTAAGGCGGAATGCAAAAAGGAAGTTGCGTACTAATCTTCATCTCCTCAAGTCGGGAGAGATCATTCCCGAGCCCGTGTCCGACAAGGACGAGATTGTTGGCTTGCGTTTCAGAGTCCGGAGACGCGAGAGAGCTGCACAAAATAACATGAGAAGAGTAGCATGGTACAAGACAAAAGGAAATACCTAATGATAGCTTGAATAACCTCGGGAAGTTTACCTTTGGACACTACCTGAGACTCTCCAAACGCATACTGATCGATCAAGGAGTCAGTCCACACGGAAACGGGATACTGGAAGTCGACGCACACATCCAAGGATAGTTGGGGCAGTACTTGTTCACCACCTTGTCAACATAATCCGCGACGATATAATGACCCTTCCTGTCCAATGCATCCATAAGCCAAACATATCATAGCGTATAAAAACCAACTCCACATACCGATAGTTCTTATCCGGATCCGGAGGCCAATGATTCATCCTACCACACAATCAGTGTTCCAATTCCACCCAGTTTTAAGAACCAAACAGCTCACGCATCCAACATCCCACACCTCACCGCCGTATACCCCCACTCCAAACAACTCTTCTCATTCCTCTCACTCCACTCAAAATCAATCGCCAAAAATGTCTTATCCTTCCTATCCCACAACTCCTTCACCGCCCTCGGCTCACCAGCCCTCACCCTCACCTTAAACGCACTCAACACAGCAGCAGGCAACGTATTATGAAGCTTCTTATACGACGGGTAATCCGAAATATGTCTCAAATGTCGCGTACTAGTCTCGAACGGGGTCACCTCCAGGATATTCGGCGCCTGCGGGAGTGTCTCTCCAAATCTACAAAGTTCAAACTCCACGATAAGCTTCACTGGGGGAAACAACCCCCGGCGCACGCACCTCGTCTTGATCATCTCAAAAAAGCCCCAATAGAAGTCAGCCGAGTCACGATATGCGCTCGACCCGTCCACGCATCGGTCACCGTAACCACAGGCCACGAAAAGGACAAAAACTCCTCAAAGCTCGAGAAAAGATGCCCCCAGGAGCGGTCATACCACGGAACGTTATGCGTCTGGAAGTATCCGATGTATGCAGAGTACACCGAGTGAAGATCGTACTTCCATCCTTTGGGATCGACCAGAGTGAAATCTGTCATGAAGGGGTGAGGTGGCAGAAGTCTGAGACCCGAAGCGAGCACGGAATGGAAGACTGTTTTATGTAAACTGTCGACGGTCAGAATATGCCGGCTTCCGAGGATCACTAGTCCTCTGAGTACGACGGGCTCGCGGCTGAGAAGTAGTGGCTAGAATAGAATAGTAGTGAGACACCATCATGTACCCCTCATGACAGTCTCTTTCCTGAAGTTTCTGTTGAGAACAGGAGGACCGAGGTAACTTGATCGAGCCGTATCTTGCGCCACAATTGGGTACTGACAGGTGCGACGCCTGGAATGGATGATTACTAGCGGCCTATGGCTCTAAAAAAATCATACGTTCTAGATAACCTTTCTGACGACCAGATAACCAGGATTCATTTCTTTATTCGTATCCGAATATGTATCCCCCGCGGGCCCGCCACAGATCGATCGCTCTCGTTCCTCATCGAATACAACCGAGGTATGATACACAATCTAATGGCGAGAACGAATTGCATTCAAATGTGCATCTATTCCAAGTATCAAAATCACTGTCAGAATCCTGAACAAACATCTCAGCTGTCGTCTTTTTCCACGTTCATGTACTAGTAAAACTGCATCCGCCCCATTGATCATATCAACGTCCGCGTTGTAAGGTCTTCTACAGTCAATTTGCCGGAGTGGTTAAGAGGACTGTGGTGGTGAGACTAAACCTTCTCGTGACATTCTTGTTTTTTTCGGTCGCCGCTTTGTCTTCGTCAACACCTC